>JAOTOM010003300.1:0-147332 GCA_034440615.1 Ashinkailepas kermadecensis
CCTTGTCAAAGGCTTTACTAAAAGTCAAGATATGCTACATCAACCTGATTTCCTGATCAAATTGTTCTGTAGCGAAATTCAAAAAAGTCCAAGAGATTTGTGAGACACGATCGCCCTTTTCTAAACCCATGTTGAGTATCTTGAATCAATCTGTTCCCTTCCAGAAAACTAACTATTCTATCCTTGATAATTGATTCGAGGACTAGGGATGTGAGGCTTACTGGCCTATAGTTTTCAACTTTCCCTCTTTCTCCTTTCTTGAAAATAGGAACTACATTTGCCCTTTTCCAATCTGTTGGAATTTCATTTTGCGAAACTGATCTACAAAATATTATACTAAGTGGAATTGCCACTTCCTTTTCAGCTTCCCCGCAATACCCTAGCATAAATTCCATCTGGTCCTGCTGCCTTGTTTGGCTTTATTTTTCTGATATAATTTAAAACAATATCACTATCAATGAAATCAACATCGTGTATCTGATCACCTGTCACTGAACTGTGGTTATCGGTTGGCAGATTAGTCACATCCTCCACTGTAAACACTGATTTAAACTGCTTGCTCAGCTCCTCAACCATCTCACCATCCTCACTCAATATAGTCCCATTTACTTCCAGTGGACCAATTGTGCTTGAAACTTTACTTAGCTTGTAGAAACTAAATAACTTTTTACTGTCCCCATTACAGTTCCTAGCCAAATCCAATTCTTTTGCTCGCTTTGCTGCTCTGATTTTCTGCTTCACAGCATCTCTAGATTTTTGATACGACCTTAGATTTACGATATTTGAAGCTTCCTTAAATACTCTAAATGCACCTTTCTTAGCCTGAATTGTTTTCATCACATCTGGTGTGAGCCATGCTGGCTTTCCTACCCTTCTTTTGCGCCTTTGCTTTTGGGGGACATGTCTAATCTGAATTTCCCTCAAGTAGGATTTGAACTTTTCCCACATTTCACAGGCATTTAAATCAAAGAATTCTTCTTCCCATTTTATGACACTTAAAGCTCTCTCATGCAGTCAAAGTCTGCCCTGTTAAAATTTGGAATCTTTGCCAAATTATCCTTGATTGTCCCTGATACCTGTGCCTTGAATCCCACTATGTTATGGTCACTTTTTCCCAGAGTTTCTCCTACAGTCAAGTCTTGAACTAAATCACTTAAATCTGAGAAGACAAGGTCCAAAAATGAGCCCTGCCTGGTTGGTTCAGTCACAAACTGGGTGTAAGAACAAGTCCTCTTCAAGGTATTTCCTAAACTAATGCATGTGGTGGTCGTCCCGCACAGTGCATGTGGTGATTGTCCCGCACAGTGCATGTGGTGGTCGTCCCGCACAGTATATGTTGTGGTCGTCCCGCACACTGCATGTTGTGGTCGTCCGGCACACTGCATGTGGTGGGACACTGATGTGGGGTGTTGCATGTGGGGGACGAGTGGTCTAGGGGTAAGATGCTCATCTCACAATCGAAAGGTTGTGGGTTCGAATCTCACCTGTCGCTACTCTTCGCCCGCGACCAATCGGCGTGAGAGATTGGCGACGCTACATGACTCAACGGTCGACGTGTCGTAAAACCAATAACCAACCAACAGTGCATGTGGTGGTCGTCTCGCACAGTGTATGTTGTGGTCGTCCCGCACACTGCATGTTGTGGTCGTTCCGCACACTGCATGTGGTGGTTGTCCCGCACAGTGCATGTGGTGGTCGTCCCGCACAGTGTATGTGGTGGTCGTCCCGCACAGTGTATGTGGTGATTGTCCTGCACAGTGCATGTGGTGGTCGTCCGCACGTGCATTTGTTTATGTTTCGTTGTGGTGGTCCCGCACAGTGCATGTGGTGGTCGTCCCGCACAGTGTATGTGGTGGTCGTCCCGCACAGTGCATGTGGTGATTGTCTCGCACAGTGTATGTGGTGATTGTCCCGCACAGTGCATGTGGTGGTCGTTCCGCACAGTGCATGTGGTGATTGTCCCGCACACTGCATGTGGTGGTCGTCCCTCACCGTGTATGTGGTGATTGTCCCGCACAGTGCATGTGGTGATTGCCCCGCACACTGCATGTGGTGGTCGTCCCGCACAGTGCATGTGGTGATTGTCCCGCACAGTGTATGTGGTGGTCTTCCTGCACAGTGCATCTGGTGGTCGTCCCGCACAGTGCATGTGGTGGTCGTCCCGCACAGTGTATGTGGTGATTGTCCCACACAGTGCATGTGGTAGTCGTCCCGCACAGTGCATGTGGTGGTCGTCCCGCACAGTGCATGTGGTGGTCGTCCCGCACAGTGTATGTGGTGATTGTCCCGCACAGTGCATGTGGTGGTCGTCCCGCACAGTGCATGTGGTGGTCGTCCCGCACAGTGCATGTGGTGGTCGTCCCGCACAGTGCATGTGGTGATTGTCCCGCACAGTGTATGTGGTGATTGTCCCGCACAGTGTATGTGGTGGTCGTCCCGCACAGTGCATGTGGTGATTGTCCCGCACAGTGTATGTGGTGGTCGTCCCGCACAGTGTATGTGGTGGTCGTCCCGCACAGTGTATGTGGTGATTGTCCCGCACAGTGCATGTGGTGGTCGTCCCGCACAGTGCATCTGTCTTTGTCTAGTGTGTCAGTGTTTTCAGCTATTTATTTCATTTTTGGCAGTTATTCAGCGAGTTATTTCTTCTTTCTTTAAAACCACAGTCAACTTTCTGCACAGTGATTACCTTGTAAGTGCTGCATAGTTAGGAACTAACATACACCTAAGCTTTGTCGGTTATTTCGTTCTGCTCTGTTATTTGGTAAATCATTTTGCAGCAAGTTACTTTTCAATCTCAATCTAGGAATAAGCTGCAGCCTTTAGGATGGTTACTACCAGGATGCAGGCACTAGAGGCAGAGGTTAGGGCCCTTAAGGCAGAGCTTTCCAAGCTCAAAGCTTCCCTTGCTTCACAGGGCAGGCCAGAATGGGCAGCTTGTAAGGGGCAGTCTGTAGCAGGGGCATCCTATGCCCAGGTGGTCACAGGCCACCAGGCAACTGTAGCTTCCCCTGCTGTGGAGGTGGCAGGGAGATCTGAAGAGAGAAGTGTTCCTAGTGAACAGAAGATTTATAGTTGTAGCTCACAGGAGGGGCAGTGGTTTAAAGTCAGGGGTGGAGGATTTAGAGGCGTGAGCCTAAGCAAGGGGGGCAGTGAGTGGCAGGTGGTAGGTGGTAGGAGTGGGAAGCAACCTAGTCAAGCAGCTCAACAGGCAGGAGTAGTAACATCCAATCGGTTCCAGGCATTGGAGGACTGCCCCCAGGATAGTGATAGCAGCAAGGAGAAAGTGCTAGTCGTAGGAGACTCTCGTGTGCGGCATTTAGATAGGGTATTCTGTAAAGGTCGGAGAGGTAAGAGGTGCATCACCAGGCCTGGTGCCAAGGTTAGAGACCTGGTCCCAGTGGTCGCACAGGCCACCAGTGAAAACCAGTTTAGTACAGTTATAGTGCAGGTAGGAGTGAACAACATAGGTCCTGCTAGGAGTGAGGAGCTGATGCAGGACTACAGGGCCCTTCTGGCCACCCTGAAGCAAAGCAATAGCAGAGTTGTTGTGACAGCTATTCTGCCTAGGGCTGGAGTCTCCCCCTGAGTGGAGCTCTAGGGCACTGGCAGCCAATGCCAGGGTAGGTAGGCTCTGCAATGAGTTAGGTTTGACTTTTGTTGACAAGTGTAAGAGAGTTAGTTTTTGAGCGTCTTGATCCCATAAATTCATCCACAACCCACTCCGTTCATGGCACGATAAGTCCCTGGCTCCGAGACTGGCGTCGGCCTGTCTGCTGCCTACGTCAGCAGCCACCGCCCGAACGGAGACGTACATTGGACATTGTACCTTCCCCTCCCTCCTTCCGGCTGACACCCCGCCAGCCAGGCGCCAGAGACGTGACCTCTATCCGACCGGCGCGTACCGCCGCCGTCGTTAATGCTAGATGTAACTGTGTTCACATAAAGTTATACGGTTGGCTGTCCCGTAGCCGTAATTGATATAATCCCGTAAGCCTTGCGATTGTAAAAGTGTACCGTAAACGTAACACATCGTCACCGCCACTAGAAACAGACCATTTCCCCTTCTAGAAGGCCGTCGACATGGATGTGACGTCAAGGGGTGGTTCTGCGCCCTCGACCAATCCGTGACCGGGGGTATCCCGAAGTCACTAGCGGCCGTGCGGCCCCCAGACAGTCGGTCTTGAATCCTCTGAGCGAGCGGATCGCTGCTACGCGTGCGCGCTTCCCAACTAAATCGGCTTCTAAATTCATAGGAAAGGCAGTATCACGGCTTACCTTCCGAGGAGAACGTACTGTACGGTGTCTGTAGTTCTCGTGTGATCGTGGAGTGCTGCAGTGCAATACAGGGCAGCAAAAGGTACTGGTACTTTCGTGACTGGAGTTATCGCGAACCAAGAGGTTGCTAGACTTTCGCGTGCCAATAAGGACTTTCCTACAAGTGTGCAGTGACCCGGATTTTTTTGCGAAACTTTTTTTTGCAAAACTTTTTTGAAAAACTTTTTGCGAAATTTTCTGCGAAATTTTCTTCGACCTTCTGCAAGCCCAACTAGAACGACACCCACTGGACCTTCAATCACGCCGTTTCAGCACGGACGAACAAGAGAACGTCTTCCGCTTCATTTACGTAAGTCCGAGCAAAATCCATCATCCTTTTAAAAATACTATTTTTGGATTTTGACCACCTAAAACGGTTTTAAAAATTGCATAATTGTGCTGTATACCTACCGTGGTCTGAATACTGTGTGTGGGAACTACTGTGTGAACATCGAGCCGAATTTGAAACATAGAAATCTCCCCAAAAGTGAGCGAATAATTTTGGGAAATATAGAGTAACTTAACGTAATTAAATATGACTGAGATTTCTCCTGATAGATTGGCGGAGTGCTTCAACAAAATTCGCTTAGAGATGCGCGCACAAGGGATGACGCAGAATATTAAACCTTTTTCTGGAGAAGGTCATAATAAATTAATTGAATGGCTAAGGCATCTTGACCAAACTTCAGCATGGATGACGAACAGATGCAGATTATTTGCATCGAAACTCTCACTGGACCTGCAGCCGAGTTCATGCAGCGCGTATTCACGGAACAACCACTCATGACGTGGGCTCAAATAAAACAAGTCATGCGGGAAAGATATTCGGACCTCTCGGATAACAAATGCGCTCAGGAGGGTTTGCGAAAACTACGTCAGATTCGCAATGAACTGGTGCAGAACTACGGGGAGAAATTAATCGCACTGGCACGGGAAGCTTACTCAGATGTCGAAAATCCCACGGTTCAGGAAACTCTCATTGATATTTTTAATAAAGGTGTCCAAAGTAGCTCATTGGCAAACAAGCTGTACAGACAGAACTTCCGGACCCTGGAGGAAGCCATCCAGTTTGCAGTAAAGGAACAGAAGGTTGACAGAGTAATCGAGGTATGCAGAGGCGTACAAAAGCAGGAGCTGATGGAAGTCGACTCAAATCAGCCAGACACAGGAGAGGACAAGGTGGATAAATTGGAAAAACTTATTATGGCAATAGGCCAATCGGTGGAAAAATTAGCGGCAACCAAGCCAGAAACTCAGAAGCCACCCAGGGAGAACCAACCTCAGCCTGGACCACGGGTATTCCATCCCACCTACCCACGTTACCCACGTCCGCCACGAAACTACCCTTCAGGACCACGCTATGGACCACCTCAGCCAGGGCCGCAATTTGGACCACCGCAGCCACGACCTCCTATAGGCCCCAGAGTATGGAGAGCACCACCCAACACCGACCAGCACCCAGCTTACCGCTGGACTCCCGATGGTAGACCCATCTGTATCAGGTGTGCCAAAATTGGTCACATTGGAAGGCGATGCCGCTCTCAGCCAATTAGCCAGGCGGAAAACGAATGAGCTCTGTCGCGACTGACCACCGTGATGGGGCTGAGCAAATTCAGACGGAGGAAATACCGAGAAAACTAAGGAAGAATATCAGGAAAAAGCGCGACCCCGAAAAACGTAAACAAAGGTTGGCACGCGTCCAACAAGTTCACATCGAGGCAAACACGCCCATGGCATGGCTTCACATCGGAAACCAGAAAGCCTATTCTCTAGTGGACACGGGAGCCGATATATCGTTGATCTCGAAAAAATTATTTGATAAAATCGCCGAGAAAAATAGTATAAATTTCTCACAGGACCGACGAGATTGCATACCACTGATATCCGCCAGTAGCCACCGCCTGAAAAACATTGGAGTTGGAACCTTCATGGTGGAGATGAGCAAATTCCGAAAACAATTCGAATTTCAAATTGTGGAGGACCTAAAACAGGAGTGCATGTTGGGGAATGACTTTTTGACGAAGTTTGGAGCGAAGCTAGACTTTGAGAAGAAAGCCCTCTGCATCGAAGGAAACATGATTCCTCTCAGACCACAAAAACAGAACAGTGAACCAACGAGCTCACTCGTACGAGTCAAGGAAAGAGTTCACATTCCCGCCAACACTGTCGTGGAATGCCCAGCCTTCATCAACCGTGTCCAACTGGTAGATCAAAACTGTCATGTACACTCGCTGGATAACATGCCGCTGATCTCTGAGGAACCTGGCTTGTTCATAGCCGAAATAATAGCGAAGCCTGACCAACACAAACGCGTACCAGTGCGAATTGTCAATACCACTACTCGTGATTTCTTCTTGCACCCAGAGCAGGTGATTGCATTCGCTGAGACTATAGACGATTCTGACTTGGAAAACCTGATTGACATGACACAGGACATTGAACTGACACCGCCAAACGCTCCCTCTGACCCGCTTGATCAAGCCAAGCTGGCTCACCTGACTGGTGCTGACAAAGACAGACTCGAACAACTGTTACGTGCTAACAACTGGCTTATTTGCCGAGACTGACGCAGATCTTGGAACGACTGACGTCATCAAAATGGACATTGACACTGGAGACAACCCACCGATCCGACAAGCTCCTTACAAAACCCCATTCTCTCAGCGAAAATACGTAGAGGAACAAATTAAAGTGATGTTAGACGCTGGTATCATTGAGGACTCAGACAGTCCTTGGGCCGTCCCGATCGTAATCGTTCGCAAAAAGGATGGAGGTAACCGATTCGCGATTGACTTCAGAAAACTAAACAAGGTGACCAAGAAAAATAGCTACCCACTCCCGCTAATTGAGGACATTGTTGCCTCTCTGGGAGGTGCGAACTTCTTTTCGTCTTTGGACCTGAAAGCTGGTTATTGGCAAATCCCGATGTCCGAGGAGAGTATTCAAAAAACAGCTTTTACATGTTTTATGGGCCTGTGGAACTTTCGCAAAATGTCATTCGGAATTTGCAATGCACCCTCCAAGTTCGCAGAATTGATGAACAAAGTGCTGTCCGGAATTCAAAATCAGTTTGCAACCGCCTACATCGATGATATAATCGTCTACTCCAAAACATTTGACGAACATTTGGCCCATCTGGAAGAAGTTTTTCGCAGACTGCGAAAAGCGAAATTGAAACTAAAACTGTCGAAATGTGACTTCTTGAAGGAAAGAGTACAATACTTGGGACACCTAGTGTCAGCCTCTTGCATCAAGCCAAACCCCGAGAAGGTGGAAGTGATTCAACATATGGCAGGCCCGACCAATGTCAAGGGAGTCCGCTCATTCATCGGTATGTGTTCATACTACTGTCGCTTCATTCCCAGCTTCAGCAAAATCTCCACGCCACTTATAAACATCACAAAAAAACATGCCCGATTTGATTGGACAGTCCAACAAAGGATTGGACCCGACAGATTGGACAGTGTGAGATTGCTTTTGAAACTCTGAAACAAAAATTAGCTACCGCACCCGTGCTGGCATATCCCGACAACACGAAAGAGTACAAATTATACACGGATGCCTCCCAGGAAGCAGTTGGAGCCGTGTTAGTGCAGGAACACGGAGAAGGTGAAAGAGTAGTACAGTACTTGTCGAAACAGTTAAATGAGACACAACGGAAGTGACCAGTTGTGCAGAAAGAGGCCTATGCGTGCGTGTGGAGTGTGCAAAAATTGCGCCAATATTTGCTTGGATCGAAATTCACCATTCTGACCGATCACCGTCCACTTACTTTTTTGAACCTGTCCGAAATGAAAAATCCCATGTTGCTGAGATGGGCGATCATGCTTTCAGAGCACGACTGCGAAATCATATACATTAAAGGAAGCAAAAATGTCGTGGCTGACCACCTCAGTCGAATGCACGAAACTGACCAGGACGTGAACGTCATAGATTCCGATCATGGTCCTATGGGTGATCTCCGTCACACTGAGTTCAGAAAACCAGAGGAAGACCTGAGCGGAGAGGTAAAATTTAAAGAAGTACTAGTGAAATGGGAGAATATAGCGGAACTGCAGAGTGCCGATGAGGAAATAGCAAATATTCGGAAAATCATGAATGACAAAATCACTCAGATTATCGGGACATCGTTTTGCGTTACATGGAATTGGACAAACTGATCTACAAAATTAGCGACGGACCTCGCTGTGGACCATTTCCAGGCTTACAACTATGCGTGCCAAAATCCCTGAGACAGGAAGTATTGAAGGAAATGCACGATGGTTTCTTTGCAGGACACATGGGACTCACCAAAACGTACGAAAAGCTTAAATTCAGGTATTATTGGAACGGAATGTGGAGAGACACAGTGGCCTACCTCAAAGCTTGCGTGCCTTGCACAGGACGCAAAGCCAAAGCAGCCCCAGCTCCGATGCAGGAGATGCCAGTTCCTCACTATCCCTTTGAAATGATTGCGATTGACACTTGTGGACCATACCCAGAAACACAACAAGGTAACCGTTACGTCATCACGATCATCGACTTGTTTTCTTCTTGGCCGGAAAGTTTCTGCACTAAGCGAAAGGATGCCCATACTGTCGCGAAAATCCTTATGGAAGAAATCATCCCACGCCACTCATGTCCACGCGTGATACTTTCGGACTTAGGAACAGAATTCAGAAATGCCGTTGTAGACGAGCTGGAAACTTGTTTGAATATTCGCCATATCACCACCAGTGCATATCGGCCACAAAGTAACGGACGATGCGAAAGGTACCATAGGTGCCAAAACGACATATTGGCAAAAACAATCAACAAAAATCAGGATGATTGGGACACGAAAATTCCCGCTACTCTTGCCGCCTATCGGACAGCTAACATTGGAAGCTCTGGAACCATCTCGCCATTCTTCACACTGTACGGCAGAGACCCCATTCTCCCCCTGGACAATTTGCTCCAGCCTAAGATGAAATATTGCGGTGAAGACTATGTCCCAAAAATCCTGTCAAATTTACATGAAGCGTACAGCCATGTAAAGACTCACATTGTGGAGAGTCATGAACGTAACCGTGAGTACGCGGACCGCAAAGCCAAGCCGCGAAATTTCAAAATTGGGGATCCCGTGTATTATTATGACACAACTGTGCACCCTGGCACGTCGTCAAAGTTCTCGTTGCCGTGGAAACCGTACTTTCGGATTGTGAAGCAAACGAGCCCAGTGAACTATGTGATCAGAAATCAGACCTCCGGTAAGACCCGGTTGGTGCATGCACAGAAGCTACGGCTAGCCGACCCGAACACAGCATGGGAACCCACCAAGGACCACGACGAGCCAGTGAACCAGAAGTATCTAGAGAAAACGTCAAAGGTAGATGGTGCTGTCCCTGAACGAGTGCAGCCTTTTAGGTCAGCCAAACGGGCCGAGGTCGGCCCTGACTACAGTCCCTGTGAGGATTGGCCCATGGACGTATGCAGCCCACAGAGAACAAAGGATGATGAAACCGCTGAGTTGACAGAGCCCGTGCCTGGCTCGGTGCAGCCGCCGCCGGTCGAGTCTGACCGGCCAGAGAGATCACCTTTCACCCGGTCTGCAGATGTAGCTGGGCCCCCACCGGTATCGAGTGACACTGAGACAGACATTCCTCTGTCTGAACCAGTCCAGACAAACAAAAGGCCGTTGCCGTCGACCAGTGAGTCAGACGACGACGCCCCATTTTCGGAACCAGCGGAACGAAACAAAAGACCACTCCCCTCTTCGAGCGATTCAGAAGACAATTTACCCCTTTCAGAATTAGCAGAGCGCTTAAAACGACCCTTACCTGTGTCCAGTGATTCAGACCTTGAAACTTCACAATCGCAATTGGCGAAACGTCCGAAACCTCCAATTAGCGAATCGGAAGATGAAATTCCGCTTTCAGAATTAGCAAAACGTTTGCAGAACTCGACTGAAAGCCCAGTGAGGCCAGTCCCTGAAAAACGACTTTTGGTGGAATCATCTGACGACGATCGTCCTCCATCCAAACTTCAAATTCACGATGACTCCGCTACTTCCACTGATTACGAAGCTGATGTCGACCGAGTCGACGTCAAGCCTACTAAAGTAAACGCCTTTGCAAGCCTTGTGGAGATGCAAAATGATTCAATGATGAAGCAGTTCAAATTACAAATGATGATGTTTCAATCGATGCTTCCGTAACGGCTCTAGTAGATAGGACGTCGAAGTGTACCAGTGAGTCGCTTCATGTGAACATACTGTAGTGTTGACGCAGTGGCGCCACCAACGGTGACGAGTAACGCCACTTACCGGCCGGATTGCCGATGTGATGGACGTGGTGCGTGTAGCACCTTGTGATGGAACCCCATATGGGCGTAATGATGTTGATGTGACGTTGTGATGTCGCCTATCCTGATGTCCTGTGTGACATATTGTCAACTGTTAGTAACGTGTATTTGTGGTCAAAGTCCAACCCCAGACCTATGCTTCCGCATCTTTGAACCGAGTTTTGTACCTGGAACCCACAATGCAATCCAAATCCATCCAACCCTTCCCGCTCGGTGAAGACATCATCATCATCCGTCCTGGACCTGGACCTGAGCCAGCATCAGCACGACCTGACACTCGGGCGTGACGAGTCCGTCACGCCAGTTCCCGCAGGACCGTCGACCGTGTACCCGCCGCCTCACGCCGACACCGCAGCTGACAGCACGGACCTGAGCTGACGACCGGACGTGACGAGACAGTCACGCCGGCTGCCACAGGACACCGCAGGTGGACCACCTGCGGCCACCTCGTGCAGAGGCATACAGGATGTGTCTGCAACACGACCCACCAGCGGCCGTTGTACCCGGCCAGTTCGACGACTGGGCCGTTGGCACGGCGCCAGCGGGCGCCGCCGAGGAACCGGGCCCCGCTGCAACCTGATCGTCCCCGCGGCGGAAGCGAGCGCTCCGCTGCGGATGCGAGCGCCGCCGCTGCGGGCGCTGACGAGCGCCACCACGGAGCGATGCTGACGAGCACCGTCCCCGAGCACCGCCACTGCCGGTGCATTGGGCGGTCATATGGATGACTCAGCCGAGCTAGCGCGTGGTAGGCCGGAAGCTACCGCGGTGATTGGATGAATCACCATCCGCTCTCGCAGCTGGACATGATTGAACGCGACATAATCTTCCATTAGTGTATGGAGAGACGTCGCAGTTGGCAGGGTTGTGTCCCTGACCAGTGACTCAGAGTGATACAGTGACATGCGGTAACTACCGCATGGCCGTCCAGTGAACGCGGCATACCGTCTGAGATGGCAAGGTCGGCCATGCTCAGCTACTTCCCCTTCCCGAACCGGACTGAACATTCGACAGTGCGCGCGCGACAGTGATCGCCAACATATTTACGGAAAATTGTATTTGTGTTTAGCTATTAGGAACTTTGTTTAATTACTACCATGGATCAGTGAGCGGGTACCCTTACAAACCTCCTAGACTAACCCACGTATAACTGTATGTCATCTGACATGTATTAAATTGTTTGTCGTCTCGTAATTGTCTGTTGATTCATATGTGATTGTACAAGGCCGTGATATGTCTGAGTGGAAGCTCAGGATCAATCTGGGAAATGATCCGACCTTTCGGACCTCTCGCTGTGTTGTAAGAGAGTTAGGTTTTTGAGCGTCTTGATCCCATAAATTCAGCCCCAACCCATTCCGTTCATGGCACGACAAGTCCCCGGCTCCGAGACTGGCGTCGGCCTGTCTGCTGCCTACGTCAGCAGCCACCGCCCGAACGGAGACGTACATTGGACATTGTACCTTCCCCTCCCTCCTTCCGGCTGACACCCCGCCAGCCAGGCGCCAGAGACGTGACCTCTATCCGACCGGCGCGTACCGCCGCCGTCGTTAATGCTAGATGTAACTGTGTTCACATAAAGTTATACGGTTGGCTGTCCCGTAACCGTAATTGATATAATCCCGTAAGCCTTGCGATTGTAAAAGTGTACCGTAAACGTAACACATCGTCACCGCCACTAGAAACAGACCATTTCCCCTTCTAGAAGGCCGTCGACATGGATGTGACGTCAAGGGGTAGTTCTGCGCCCTCGACCAATCCGTGACCGGGGGTCTCCCGAAGTCACTAGCGGCCGTGCGGCCCCCAGACAGTCGGTCTTGAATCCTCTGAGCGAGCGGATCGCTGCTACGCGTGCGCGCTTCCCAACTAAATTCGGCTTCTAAATTCATAGGAAAGGCAGTATCACGGCTTACCTTCCGAGGAGAACGTACTGTACGGTGTTTGTAGTTCTCGTGTGATCGTGGAGTGCTGCAGTGCAATACAGGGCAGCAAAAGGTACTGGTACTTTCGTGACTGGAGTTATCGCGAACGAAGAGGTTGCTAGCCTTTCGCGTGCCAATAAGGACTTTACTACACAAGTGGTGCAGGTTGTATGGCTCATCTGACCTCTATCAGAGGGATGGCCTGCACTTCTCCGAGAAGGGGGTGCAAGTGTTAGACAAAGTATATGAACATGTCCTTCAGGGAAACTAGATAATGGGGTGGGGAGGGAAGAATTGGCATTGCCATCTCAGGGATATGCCAATAGTGACAGCATAGGCAATAGAACCTCACAGTCAGCAAATAGGGGTAGCAGTAGATCAAGGGGGCAGAGTGGTAGCTCATCCAGAGATGATAGAGCTACTCAACATGAAAAAGCCAAAGAGGGTTATGGAACTTCTGTTAAGTGTATGATGCTTAATGCTCCGAGCATTCGATCCAAATTTGATGAGTTCAAGTGTTATGTTGCTGAGGAGAAACCAGATTTTGTTTGCATTACTGAGGCATGGGTCAGTGAGGGATATTTTGGGGATAACTTGCAGGACTATGAGATCCAGGGATACAATATGTTTTCATGCAATAGGGGTCCAGCAGTGAAAGGGGGTGGTGTAATGCTCTATGTGAATAGCTTATACAGTTCTCAAAAAGTAGCAGATGGGGTAAAAAATGTGTCTGTGGAGTCCATTTGGCTTGATGTTGCTGTGGGAACAGGCAACAGCAATAAACTGAGGATAGGAGCTTTGTATCGATCAGGAACCTTGCCACATTCTCAGCAACTGGAGCTCGATAAGGTGATTTGTGAGGAAATCAGTAGAAACTTTCAGAGGAAATGCCTTATTCTTGGTGACTTTAATCTAAAAGGATATGAAAATGTTGGTGTTGTCTCCCCATCATGTAAACTGTTTAGGAAATGCCTTGAAGAGGACTTGTTCTTACACAAGTTTGTAACGGAACCAACCAGGCAGGGCTCATTCTTGGACCTTGTCTTCTCAGATTTAAGTGATTTAGTTCAAGACTTGACCGTAGGAGAAACTCTGGGAAGAAGTGACCATAACATAGTGAGATTCAAGGCACAGGTAGCAGGGACAATCAAGGATAAGTTGGCAAAGATTCCAAATTTTAACAGGGCAGACTTTGACTGCCTGAGAGAGGCTTTAAGTGCCATCAAATGGGAAGAAGAATTCTTTTATTTAAATGCCTGTGAAATGTGGGAAAATTTCAAATCGTACTTGAGGGAAATTCAGATTAGACATGTCCCCCAAAAGCAAAGGCGCAAAAGAAGGGTAGGAAAGCCAGCATGGCTTACGCCAGATGTGATGAAAGCATTCAAGGCTAAGAATGATGCATTTAGAGTATGTAAGGAAGCTTCAAATATCGCAAATCTAAGGTCCTATCAAAAATATAGAGATGCTGTGAAGCAGAAAGTCAGAGCAGCAAAGCGAGCAAAATAATTGGATTTGGCTAGGAACTGTAATGGGGACAGTAAAAAGTTCTTTAGTTTCTACAAGCTAAGTAAAGTTTCAAGCACAATTGGTCCACTGGAAGTAAATGGGACTATATTGAGGGAGGATGGTGAGATGGTTGAGGAGCTGAGCAAGCAGTTTAAATCAGTGTTTACAGTGGAGGATGTGACTAATCTGCCAACCGTGATCCACAGTTCAGTGACAGGTGATCAGATACACGATGTTGATTTCATTGATAGTGATATTGTTTTAAATTATATCAGAAAAATAAAGCCAAACAAGGCAGCAGGACCAGATGGAATTTATGCTAGGGTATTGCGGGAAGCTGAAAAGGAAGTGGCAATTCCACTTAGTATAATATTTTGTAGATCAGTTTCACGAAATGAAATTCCAACAGGTTGGAAAAGGGCAAATGTAGTTCCTATTTTCAAGAAAGGAGAAAGAGGGAAAGTTGAAAACTATAGGCCATTAAGCCTCACATCCCTAGTATGCAAGGTACTTGAATAAATTATCAAGGATAGAATAGTTAGTTTTCTAGAAGGAAACAGATTGATTCAAGATACTCAACATGGGTTCAGAAAAGGGCGATCGTGTCTCACAAATCTCTTGGACTTTTTGAATTTTGCTACAGAACAATTTGATCAGGGAAATCAGGTTGATGTAGCATATCTTGACTTTAGTAAAGCCTTTGACAAGGTACCCCTATAAACGGTTAATGATGCAGCTTCAGGTCCATGATATTGCAGGTAGCATCCTAAAATGGATAGAGTTGTGGCTTTCAGATAGACAGCAGAGAGTGATGCTAAATGGTACAAAGTCATCATGGCAAGACCATCATCATGGTACTTGAATCAATTATCAGGATAGAATAGTTAGTTTTCTAGAAGGAAACAGATTGATTCAAGATGCTCAACATGGGTTTAGAAAAGGGCGATCGTGTCTCACAAATCTCTTGGACTTTTTGAATTTTGCTACAGAACAATTTGATCAGGGAAATCAGGTTGATGTAGCATATCTTGACTTTAGTAAAGCCTTTAACAAGGTACCCTATAGACGGCTAATGATGCAGCTTCAGGTCCATGATATTGCAGGTAGCATCCTAAAATGGATAGAGTTGTGGCTTTCAGATAGACAGCAGAGAGTGATGCTAAATGGTACAAAGTCATCATGGCAAAATGTTATAAGTGTAGTCCCCCAGGGGTCAGTACTGGGGCCACTATTGTTTGTTATATTTGTAAATAACATTGAAAGTGGCCTAAGCAGTAAGGTTTTGAAATTTGCGGATGATTTGAAGATCTTTAGGACAATAACAGGGCACAATGAGCAAGTCTTGCTGCAGAAAGACTTAGACGAGCTTGTGAAGTGGTCCGAAAAATGGCAAATGAAATTTAATTTTGATAAGTGCAAAATCATGCATGAAGATAGGCAGCATATGAAGGCTCCGTACTTGATGGGTGGCCAAGTACTATCTGTGACTCAGCAGGAGAAGGACTTAGGTGTTATTTTGAACACAAAATTGGGGGCATCAGAACAGACCAAAGAAGCCAGGAAGAAGGCACTAAGAATGCTTGGGGTAATAAATAGGAATGTATCATACAAAAGTGAGGAAGTCATCAGGAAGCTTTACTGTGTCAGGCCACATTTGGAATACTGTGTCCAAGCTTCGTCCCCTAGTTATGAAAAAGATTGTTCGCTTTTAGAGAGAGTACAAAAGAGGGCAACAAAAATGGTTCATGGTATAGGCAACCTGGCATATGAGGAAAGATTGAAGAAATTGAATATGTTTTCACTTAGATATAGAAGGCTGAGAGGAGATCTCATGCAGGTCTTTACATTTGTTCATGGTCAGGAACAGGGATATCTCAGGGAAATGTTTGAATTTAACAGAAATGATGCTATTAGAGGTCATCAATTCAAAATTAAAGTTAATCACAGCAGGACAAGGTTAAGACAGTCTTTTTCCAAGGGGTAGAAAGGAGCCAGTTGCCAGAAACCATTGTCAGTAGCAACACACTGAACATCTTTAAAAACAGCATAAACAATCATTATAAGTATAGAGGGCTTGTTTTTATGTATTCCAGGGAGGGTTAATCGACGGATTTGGTGAGTAACTAGTTCAGTGTACAGAGTGCAACCAAGAAGGGCCCTTGTGGCTCATAGTTGCACTGATCTTTTATGTATTTATGTCTTGATGTCCCCGGGCTCATTTGATATTCAGACTTCGGCTGAAATTTCAAAGGGGCGCACTCAAACATCCTGTGGGGTCGCCTTTTCCAGTCGAAGGAGGCCACACCTAAAAGTGAGGAAACTAATCCCCTATTCCCCTCTAACTACACTCACGGCAGCACCCACACGTTTTAAAATAAATGCACCACAACGATACAAATGGCCTCAAATTCGAATTTCTGTTCGGCGACCTGCTGCGACCGCCGGAGCAAGCAACATGACTTGGTTTTAGCAGGCAGTGCGTCTGCTAAGCTGATGTCACAAAGATAACCTCGAGAAGTATCATGCTCAGGCCTTCTTCCTTCCAGAGATCTGTAAATTCTGGTACATTCATTCACTTTCATTCTTTACCATTTCAAATATGTACTCAACACAGTACAATGCCTATGCGAGTTGCGTATATAAATCCAAGGGAAATTAAAACTAGTGTTGCGGAGCATTGCTAATTTACTCTTGAAGGCACATCTTCATCTACCATCAAAAGATATCGCAGCCGGCCAAAATCAGCAGCGGAAAGTATGCGCGTCCAACCCATTTATATCAATTCCAGACAAGTGTACCTCCGCACCACGCCGTAGGGCCAGGACATCAGGTCAGTGGCCGGAAGGGGTGGGGTCTGGGGACGGAGGTGACATGAAGGGCACTAATGGTGCCGCCAGGGGCATGGGTTGGGGGGGGGAGTATTTTCATCCCACATCAGGAAGTTGATATGATGTGATACAAAGGTGCTTAAAAACAATTATTGTGCATCTACACTTCCGAAGTCCTTAATCATTGCACCACAACTTCCGGTGGTCTTGGAAACGTTCCTGTGACAATGCTACAGGCAAGGGTCGCGTGGGCTTAGCGAACAGAGTTCAGGGCATGTTAGCAGTCTCTGTAGCACTCGCCTTCGTCGTCCTTGTTCTTCGAAATGTGCTCCAAGTGGGTTGAACTACTTTGGTACCTTCGGAACGGTTATTAATTTGAAAGTGTACTGATAGTACCTTAAAGCATTTGTCGCACAAAATAAGTAGGCATTCCGCCCCGAAGGACTAAGCCACATGCGTATTTGTAAAGAGGATGCAATATCGTGGTCGTGGTTGTGACTTTACGACGCACTCAGCAGCTGAGGCCATATGGCGTCGCCTGCCTCTCACCCTGGCAGAAAGGGCGGGCACAGCGGGGAATCGAACCCCATACCTCTGACTTTCCAGACGATCAACTAACCACTGAACTACCGACGCCCATACGAGGAAAGATAAAGCAGATCTGGCTCAGTTGCCAGTGGTCCTAAAAAAGGTTTGTGAACAAGCGGAAGTAATGGCTGAAGGAGAGGGAAATCTGTTCTGTGCTGTGCTGTCTCTGCATCCGCAATTCTAAAGGGGCCGGTTCTCGCTGCCTTCTGAAAAAGAATGCAGGAGCAAGCTTCAGGCAAGGAGTCACTGAGGCGTGGCAACAGCAGGACAGAGCCAGAGCCAAAGCAGCCAGAGCCAGAGCCAGAGCCAGAGCCGCCTACGGCAGGATAATGGCCGAGAGGACAGCCTGCCTGCCTGCCGCCGTTAGAGGCCAGGAGCGTGCCACAAACCGGGCCGACGTACCGCTGCAGTACCGCAGGATATACTGTACCGTGCCGAGAGAGGTCAACGACCCGGCTGCGATACTCGTCCGGCCAGTTTGCAACCAGCAGATGGCATCAGCCCGCCGCATGAACATTTCTGCAGAGAAGGCCGCTGGCCTGCTGTCGCTAGGCGCCATGAGCGCCAGGTGCCAGGTGCAACACCGCCACACGAGGAGGGACAGTCTGCTGTACACCATGAGCGACTTCATGGGGTGCCCACTGACGGCGAGAGGGTCGCTCTCAGCAGCCGTGGCACACACAGCCGGCGCACCGAGTACGCATGCAGAGAGGGGCTGCTGCCCCCCCCCCCCTTGAGCCGTACCCCGACCGACCTGCACTAGTCGGCGACATCGAGTACGTCTGCACTGAGAAGCTGCTGCCAGAGATGCTGGCCCTCCTTGAGGAGCTGTACCCCCACCGGCCTGCACCGGTCGACGACAACGACAGCAGCAACAGCGATGATGAGCGACATGTGGCGGTGCGAAACAGCATGTGCCGTGTCATGGGTCTCCGAAAGTGAAAATACAATATGCATGATCTCTTCGGACATATTGAAGTCTTTAATCTACAAAATGTAATAAAGTGGCTCGCCACGGACGTGTCGCATTAGCTAGAGGAGAAACGCAAAATATGTACGTGACGTACATATTGCTTCATACCGATGTGATAGCCTACAATGTCGAATTTAAGGATCAGACTTAAAATCTGAGCATTTTCGCACGTTCGAGAAGTCATAAAAAATGTCATGACATTGTGAGCGCAGGTTCCGTCTGTCAATAACACATCCAGCACCCCGCAAGGCGCCCAACGAAGCACGGCAGCGAGGAGTGAACGGAAACATGATAGGCGGTCGGGAGCGGCAACAATGGACGGACGTCAGCGCCGGCGGCGACAGGTCGCAGTCGACCTCCACGCGCCAGCAGCAGCACCCACAGCCCACCACTTGGCGTCACACATCTCCATGCTCTACGTTTCGGGCAGCGCCCTCTCGTTTTAGGAGGCTCAACAAATCTGATCCCATCACAATACCAACCACTGTACCAACCTCCGACTAAACTGCCAGCCACAAAGCTCATCTGCCTCACTAAAAATACTATGCTACTCCATAGACAAACCGGATGCAAGTGTCAACATTTGGGAAGAACGTCACCCGATATAAAGTGATGCATGGGAAAACGAGGTGAGCCAGCACCCCTTCATAAAATGCGCCTATGTTTGGCGCTAGTAGAGAAGCTGGATAAGCCAGGGCGAAAGGCGGGCTATCAAATGATTCTCCAAGCACTCGCAAACCCAAATAACTAACTTAAATTGTCATCCCATGATCCAGGCACAGGATCATGGGACACAGATGACACATAGCAGGCACAGATGTGGAAAAAGTGCCTATGATTTCGGCATTGGTGCATTGAACAACCGGTTAATTCGGTAGAAATTGGCATCGATTTTGCCGAAATAGTCTCGTTTGCTGAATATGGTGAACATACTTCAAACTCAAATGCACTATGTCGAATCGCAGGATCAACGTAGGGTCCACGCCACACCACGGCCCTTCATGCCTCTCTTCACGACTGGCTTCCGCCTCATACAACCTTTGAGCGAGGCTTCCTCCATCCGACTGACTGGCCATGCGGTCACTTGGGACCAGGTCAATAAATGCAGGGATTTACCGCTCACGAAAAAGCCGACTGAGCCGGCCTCGGGTCGCGTAAGTCACGTGATATGACTTGACACGTCACCAGCGCTTAGCTGGACAGCACTCTGCGAGAGTCGGGCCGATCGCCACCGGCTAATTCTACAAAGCATTTTCTTTGGGAACAAAATGCCCATCTGAAAGAAAACATCGTGGTGAAAACCGTCATAAATTAAAGCAAAAATTAAGACTGTACTTAATTCCGAATGACAGAATCACAACTTCAAATGATGCAACAACAAACAGTTTCAGACTTCAAAAGCGTCACGGTCCGGTCGAGAGCAGTCGCTCAGACTAACGATTGTCAACACATGAGAGCAAACTCGTTGGGGCTTAGCTCATGCTCGTGTCCCCTTCTAAACCCCACGAGCCGACTCGTGGCTCTTGCTCCTCCTGCACCGTCGCTGACATAGCTAGCAGATTGGCCCACGAGAATGCAGATCACTCGCCACAACATAGCCGCGTAGCTGGCCGAACTTAGCCGGTGTCGACCCAGCCGGCATGACTAAGTTCTGCTGTTAAGTCCATCCTCTTAACTTTTTCCCCTTAGCAGAGGCGAAGTGCTATCCGCTAGAGGAGAGATACGTTCAAGAGAGGACTACGTTAAACCGGCTTATGTGGCATCCGGTATCAAGCAATCAAGAAAGGAAAGTAGGGGAACGCCGGCAAACAAGAAAAATGGCGTAGGGGTGGGGTACATACTTATCATACAGTACATACGGGTAATACAGGACATACAGGCATTAATACATTGTACATGGAAGAACATTTGGAGGGAGGCCAGCATCACTGCTCCGCTAGCCGCACGCGACCTGAAAAAGAAGCGGATTCCCGTCGCCCATGGCGAGTCGTGGGCGACCGGACACAACCTTGTATGTGTTGATGTGTTTTAGTTAAACCTTGGCAAAAACACCCGTAGCAAAAATCCAAGCTGCTTGGAAAATCCGAAAGTAAAAACCAAGCGCAAAATATGAAGTAGCCGTTCGTTTTTGCCAAATTGAATCGGTCCCTTCCTACCTATTGGGAAATACCCTATGTGTTTGTGTCATCCGAGTCAGGAGAGGAAGGCAGCGTGTAACGCGTGCCGTGTGACTTGTAACGTCACATCAGTCATTTCGAACAAGGTAGAAAACAGTCAGTAGATTAAATCAGTTCAGAAAGCTTGGTGCGATGTAGATGTAGAAAGCGGAAAAGTAGCTCGAGGAGAGCCGGGTGCTCATCCCCGAAAAGAAATTTGCGTATGAGTGTTGGTGAAATACTGCAGAATAGGGCGACGATAAGGAGTGTATGCTGGACAGGTAAGTAAAAAATGGGCGACAGTAGTACGAAATCGGCATGTGCTACAAAGTGGAGGGCGGTGTGGTTGATGGAAAATGTAGTTGTGTGTTAATTTGGTGTGTCTGAGCCGAAGTCGAGCGAGCACCACCTCGTTCAGAAGAGAGTGTTGGTGGGAAGAAGGCCATTTGGAGAGTGTGGGCTTTATATTGTGCAGGTGTGAGGTGTTGTGTGACCAGCAGATCTGGGTATACTTTTTGGATAAGTTATTTACAAGGGATATGAGGTCCCCAGGGGTACCGGAGCACCCTCGTTCGGGGTGGGGGAGGTCGATTGCCACCCGGGCCAGAGCATCCGCTCGCTCGTTCCCCGGGATGCCCCTGTGTCCGGGGATCCAGAGGAGGGTGATCTGAAGGTGTGCTTGATCTTGATGGTAGAGGTGTCGGATGGCGTGGAGTGTGGAGTGCGTGGTGTTGTGTATGGCCGCGAGGGCATCAATAGAGGTGCGTGAATCAGTGCATATTGTAGTGGGGGTAGTGATGTGTCGTGAAATGATGTGTTGCAGGCAAGTGAGTATGGCGACTAATTCTGCTGTGTATACTGATGAGGTGATAATTTAGTTTAACCAGTGTCGGGCCCACCACACCAGGCGGCGCCCGTACCATCGTTGGTACGGGAGCCGTTGGTGTATAAGAATGTGTGTTGTGGGTGAGCCTCTTGATATTCAAAGAATTTGAATTGAGCATCGATGGGGGAGAGTAGGGTTTTGTTGTTCCTAAATAGATACTCGAGTTTGGGGTGTTTCATGTGCCAGAATGGGAGCAGGGGGGAATTTGGTCGGGGGTTGCAATGGGAAATTGCAGTGCGAATTTGAGAACCTGCTTTAAGTGAATATCAATGTTGTATTTATTTTTGTTGTTGGAGCGCCGGACGGGGGGTTTGGACCAGGCAACATTTGAGGGGTGATTTAGCTGTGTTGTTGTCCTGAAGTGGTATATAACGAGTTGTAGTGTTCTGCGGTGCTGTAGGCTAGGGATATTTGCCTCAACCCGGAGAATGGTGGTAGGTGTGGTGCGGTGTGCTCCGGTGATGCGGCGGAGTGCTTGGTTTTGTATGCATTCTATTGAGGTGGTGTGTGAGGGGATATATGATCGAAGATAAACGCATTGTATTCCAGGATTGAACAAATCAGGGCAATGTACATGAGATGAGAGTCTGCACCCCAGTCGCGACCGGAGATGCAGCGCAGGAAGTTCAGACGCACAACGCAGGGCTGTTTAATATAGGTCATATGGGAGCCGAAATATAGTCCATTGTCGAGGAAAATTCCGAGATATTTGAAGAAGGTTTGGAGAGGGATAATTTGATCGCGATAGCGCAGCGGTGTATGGGGTGGGTATATCCTGGAAGCCGAGAAAAGAGCATTGTGGCCGATTTAGTGGGGCAGATTTGTAGCCCCCAGAGGGAGCACCATGAATCAATACGATTCATGGCGAGTTGAACGAAATGGTTTGCTGTATCTGCCGAGGGGTGGGTGAACCAAACGGTCAAATCATCAGCGTAGAGAGAATGGTTTAGAAAGGGAGAAATCAGGGGAAGTTGGTCTAATGCATCGTTGATCATAATGAGAAATAGGGTTGGGGATAGGACGCTGCCTTGCGGAACGCCTTGATCGAGAGTGTGGAGCCGGGAATAGACGTTGCCTCAACGGACGACGAAAGGAACGATTGTCGAGAAAATTGTCGATGAAGGTGGCCATTCTGCCCTTGATACCAATTCGGTGTAATTGAACTATAGAAGGGCAGAACTGTACACTTTATTAAACGCGGATTTTAGGTTTGAAAAAGGGCGATAGTCTCGGATTTTTCGCGAAACTACGCTGGATTGATTCAATAATTTCGATAAGGTTGTCAGCGGTGCTTCGCCTTGGCCGGAAGCCGCTTTCGAAAGGGAAGATAATTATATTGTTTTCAAGATAGACTGATTTGTCCATTGACCATGCACTCAAAGATTCTGCAAGCACAACAACTGAGAAAGATAGGGCGATAGCTGGAGGGGAGGTGTCGAGGTTTGAAAGGTTTAGCGATAGGAATGATAGTGCTAGTAGGCCAAGAGGCTGGGAAAGTACCGTCAGTCCATAATTGATTTAGCGCCGAGAAAACGTCGTTTTTACGGGAGTCAGAGAGATTTTGAAAGAAGGGGTACGCCAATTGATCAAGTCCAACAGCCACATTGGTTACCTTTCAGAGGGATAAATTAAGTTCATAGAGGGTAAAGGGGGCGTTGTAGGGTTCAGAGTTGTCGGAGTCAAAGTGACGGGTGGCAAGCGTGTCGCGAAGGAATGAGGTGGTGTGTTGTGAGCATTGAGTGTTGGAGGAGATGTCAGAGTAGTAAGTGGCGAAGTGTTCCGCGACGGCTGTGGGTTCTGTTATGTGGCGTTGGTTAATTGTCAGTTGTGGGAATGCGCGGTGTGTGGCTCTACCATTGGAGAAGAAGTGAATTTGGGTCCAGATTTGGGAGATTGGGATAATTTGATTGAATGTGTTGGAATAGAGTTGCCAGCTGTGTTTTTTGGCCGAAAGGATAATTTGCTGACAACGTAGTTTTGCCTCGCGGGCTTCTACCATGTTTTGTGTGGTGAGGTTTTGACGAAATTTCCGCTCAGCCCGCCGCCGCAAGGCGACGGCTCGTTGACACTCGTCATTCCACCACGGCACGTGTTTACAGCCGGGGGAGCGACGAGTTTTGGGTACATGTTTTTTCTGCCGCGAGTAATATGGTATTAAGGAATGCCGAAACTGGGGGGGGCTGAGACTGGGGAGAGATGAGATTATCAATTTCATGGGAGAAAGACGGCCTTTTCGCTTTGCGAACTACCAGTTGGGTATAAATAGACCATCTCTAGACTGGGCTGAGGGTTCAAGTGTGACGTGGATGTGGAAGTGTTCGCTAAAAAGGGAATCGGGTTGAATGTGCCAAGAGAAGAGGGGTGAGATGGAAGTTGAAGTCAGGGAGAGGTCAATGGCAGACGGACGGAATGGGGCGACGTCTGTGTTCTGTGTGGGTATTTGGTCATTTAAAAAGACCATGTTGTGGGTGTTGAAGAATGTTTCAATGTGATGTCCGCGCGGGGTTGCGGCGTGATAGCCCCATGCCTGGTGGTGGGCGTTGAGGTCGCCCAGCCTTGGCGACCTCAACCTCGCCAATGCAGCGAATGCCAATCGCTGCATTGGCATTCAGTGACTGGTTTATGATTGCTCGAATCAATTACCACAAATGCTTCTTCCTGTACTGAACACGCTGGAAGCAACTACATAAGTCTCACATGACCACCTTAACGATCAAGGTCCAACGCAAACCGGTTTCTTCGGTCGCCTCGCATTTTTTTCTTCACCCAAACCTGCCCAAACCTGGTATCAAACGATAGCCTGAGGTGAACCCTCGGGTAACATTTCAAACCGGGACATGTCAAGGTCAAACTTCAAGGTCAAAGGTTAACTTGATTTTTTAGATGGCGATATTGAAGCGATAGCTACCGAACGCGAGGTTCGGTCGCTATCGCTTCAATTTGCATTAATTGGGCGTCAGTCGACGTGGCTTGTTATGCGGTATCCGAAAGTTGAGAAATTGAATTATTTTTAAATTTAAAAGGCCAGGCTGATCCTTCGGTCGCCTGACATTTTTTTTCGTTTTCGCTCAAATCTACCAAAATCTGGTATCAAGTGATATCCCGGGTGAACAATCGAGTAACATTTCAAACCGGAGCATGTCAAGGTCAAAGGTTTCATTAAGTTCTTTGATGATATTGCGTTTGGTCGCCATGGCATCAATTTGCAGAAAATGAATGTCATTCGACTTCGCTTGTTGTGCGGTATCAGAAAGTTGATAATTCGAAATTATCTCGACGGCAAAAGTGAAGAGGATTTTTTTTTCATGTCGCCTCGCATTTTCTCGTTTTCGCCCAAGCCTACCCAGATCCACTATCAAGTCCATGGTGAACCCTCGAGTAACATTTTGAAACCGAGATATGCCAAGGTCAAACCTCAAGGTCAAAGGCTAGTTTCAATTTTTCAAAGTCCTCTCGATTCGTCGCTATGGGTTCAATTTGCACCAAGTGGGTGTCATTCGATGTGGCGTGTTGTGCCGCATTATCAAGTTAAGAAATCGACCTCATTTTAAAGGTGAAAGGTCAAGCCGATTTCTTCGGTCGCCTCACATTTCTTTTCGCCCTAACCTACCCACATCTGGTATCAAGCAATAGCTCGTGGTGAACCTCGAGTAACATTTCGAACCGGGAAATGTCAATGTCAAACCACGAGATCAATGGTTGACTAAATTGTTCCAAGTCCTCGCGCCTCATCGCTATGGCTTCAATTTTCATAAGGTGGGTGCAATTCGACGTGCCGTGAGGTACTCTAGCGAACTTTTCAGAAATCAAATTAATTTTCAAGGTTGAAGGTCGAAATCATTTCGTCGGTCGTCTCGCGTTTCTTCGTTTTCTCGTTTTTCTTCTTTGATATCTTTTGATGCCCATATTCGGTATCAAGAGATAGCCCGTGAGCAACCCTCGAGTGACATTTCAAACCGGTGCATGTCAGGTCAAACCTCAAGGTCAAATGTTAGTTTGAATTTTTTTTTAAGTCCTCGCGATTCGTCGCTATGACTTCAATTTGCATTATGTGGGTGTCATTCAACGTGGCTTGCCGTACAATATTAGAAAGTTGAGATATCGAAATAATTTCGCTGGTGTCTAAGGTCCGGTGTGTGTACAATGATCAATGGTGAAATAGGAATAGAAGGAACAAATCTCTTTTTGTTTGCAGCCGTTGTGATAGCACGCACTCATCCCATATGACTAGGAGCTCCCGCAAGAAATCCGTTATAACCTTCTTGGACGGCGCTCTCTTGCTGGTTTTTAATTTGCACTGCCACATTGCTGTTCCGGACATATGAAATATTGAAACGTTTGTTCAAGTTGTCCGCTTTCCTCGTAATGGTTCAACAGAAGTTGTCAAATTTGCAAGAGAAGCTAAACGTGAATGCGCACGATTGTATAACCAGCCAGAGTTCATAACCGCGAGAAAGCAATGTTGTAATGAGGGGTGGATCCAGGAATTATCATGGGGGCACTTGTCTGGAGGGTGGCCATTCCTTTGGAGAGGCGGCACTGCAAAAGTACTTAGAGTGGCGCCTCTGGCTGAAAAAAAATCAAGGCGAGGGTGCACTCGGGTTTACCGGAGGGGCGCCTTTTCTTCCAAGGGGCGCCTTTTTCTCTGAGAGGGGTGCCTCTGGTTGAAAAGTTCGAGGTGATACACTCGAACCTGCTCAGAGGGGCGCCTCTTCCCGGCGGGAGTGACACCACCTTCCATGTGTGGGGAGGGGGGGCATGCCCCGAGTGTTCGAGGTGATACACTCGAACCTGCTCAGAGGGGCGCCTCTTCCCGGCGGGAGTGACACCACCTTCCATGTGTGGGGGGGGGGGGCATGCCCCGAGTGTTCGAGGTGATACACTCGAACCTGCTCAGAGGGGCGCCTCTTCCCGGCGGGAGTGACACCACCTTCCATGTGGGGGGGGGGGGGGCATGCCCCGAGTGTTCGAGGTGATACACTCGAACCTGCTCAGAGGGGCGCCTCTTCCCGGCGGGAGTGACACCACCTTCCATGTGTGGGGGGGGGGGGGGGCATGCCCCGAGTGCCACACCCTTTATCCGCTCCTGGTTTGCATTGCATCGAAATGTGTCCCCGTAAAACAGGAAAGCATGGGAAAGGTTAATGTAAGTCAGTGGCGTACCTAGGATTGGCGCTAGGGGGGGGCAAACGGATTTGGAGTGCGCCCACCTACCCCTCTCCCCATTAAAAAAAGAATTCCCGGATTTCAAGCAATATTTTTTTAATCATTTTTATTTATCTTTGAATAAATTGATTAGTGACCAATTTCATTGTCCTGTGAAAGTGGGCCAAATCTACCACCATCGTTTCTGAGTCACGGATTTCAACACTAACTCCCCATCCTGTTCGAAGGATTTTCTTCTGGTATTCCTTGATAAGTGACCCCGCACTGCTGAAATTACACTTGTGCAAACCAATTAAAAATGTAAAGTATTCAAATTTCAGGTATACCAGTTAATAACGCCCGGTCACCAAAGCGCCAACTTTCGTGCACGTGTACGAACGATGCGCGAATGCCCATTCGGCGCATTCGCACGCGCACACTTCGTTTGATTCTCTGGTTTCTGCTAGGCCTCCTACGTTTTGCTAATTGTTGCCACACGATAGTCTTGTGCCATATTTGATGGAATGCTTCGTATGGGAGTTCGCTGGAAATATTCGATTAATTCACTTCGATGATTAGTTCTCTTCTTCCCACATTTTTTTGGTGTTCATGAAATCCGAATACACGCTGAGCTTTGATGCACCTCATCTCTTTGGTTAAATACGCTCCCAGATTGGCTACCGAACCGAGGACCAAGGTAGGTGTTATTTTTCGGACCTGTGCGTTTTTCTTCGCCTACGGATGTATTTTAGGGTTCCAATTTTTTTAGTCCCCAGCGTCATTTTTTGGGGCACCAGAATTATTTTCTTTGTGTCCCTAATGAGATTTTCAGGGGCACTGGTGCGATGTCTAGGCCCCCAATGTGATTTTAGGAGCACCGGTACGATTTTGGGGCCCAGCGAGATTTTAGGAAGACTGGTGCAATTTTCCGAACCCAGCGCGATTCTTGGGGCCCCAACCTCTCGGGGGAGGGGACAACTTCCCCCAATGCCCCCCTTCGGTACGTCACTGGTGTAAGTCCACATTTACGACAACAAAACCATCGTCCAATATTGTATCTTCTCCTATTACAAGAGGGCAACGTTTAACGTAATTACAGCATTACTCTATGGTGACTGTGAAATCGTGCCCAGCATATACGACATATAGCTTGGTGTTCATAGGAAGTGATAAGGAGTGAACCTTGCCAATTTTGGCGGAACTTTTTGTCCCCAAAATATTGTTTTTAACAATGGTAAATCTGAAAACCAGACATTGAAAATGAAGTAGCTGAAATCTGAGGATTTTACTTGGGGGTGGGGAAATGACCTACCGCGTCCCTGGTTTGCCTCCCCCCCCCACACACACACAATTTCAAAATCGTGGTATGGTAAGAATTGCATTGCTAGTAACACCAATATATTCCTTTCTTTACTGGATATGCATGCAATTACACACCATGTAGGTATCAAACATACAATGCATGCAAACAGCGAACAACAAAAATGTGTGACACAGCTCACATAAGAAATCACGCCATCACTTACATCCGGTCTGAGCAGTGGCGCAGCTAGTGTTTTCTTAACGGGGCCGACCAAAAAAATAATAATTTCATGCTTGCTTCATGCTGACCCACAATTTCTTGCTTGTTATGTTGTATTTTTATGAGGGAGGGCTTCTCCTCCCCCCCCCCCTCCTCGCTGCGTCTGTGGATCTGAGTCCCCGCACAAACCGCACCCATGAGAACAGCGGCGCTTGTAGTCTGGCTCGCAGTCATCTCCGTCACGCAGGCCGCGCAGCGGCGGCGCTGTTGCTGGTGAGCGCCGCACGCCCTCCGACGTGGTATGTACCATGGTACATTTCAAGACATAATTCACTCATTTTGCATTTAATTGCTTGTAATTTGGCACATATGTTCGTCCGAGTCATGTCTTGGACGAACATTTGTGCCATGCTGCATGTCTTCCAAATTGTATATATAATTATTGTCGCAGCATCTGTATAGATGGCAGCACTAATTCATTGGAAGGTGGCAGCACCAGCCGAAGGAGCTGTTGTGAGCCATGCAGTTCCAGATTCAAGAAAATAATGGCAGCACAATGAATGGTCGTGGGCTGCACTAACTCAAGGCCATTGGCTGCGAGGAAAACGGGGCCTGCAGCGAACAACAATAGAATGCTCACACAGCACACACATAGGTGCGCAGAAACTGCTATCAGATTGTTGGAGTATTATTCGAGCACTATTAGGATAGTGCAGGAGGAACGGGCAAGTCAGCTCCCCTCTATATCCCCACCGGAAAATATTGTGGCTTAACCCGCGCACGTCCGGGGGGACAGATATCTGCCCCCCCCTGCGGTTTTTCCTACTTTACCGCCATACTAATCGGGTTAGCAAGGCCAAACCTCGCATGGCTGCTCATTGTTCTTTTCCGCATATCCTCATAAATTTTTGACCCTGGGTCATCTCAAGTCAGGTCACCAGGTCAGGCGAAGTGACCTAGCGTCCCTCCGAGTTCTAGGTGGCATCACTCCCACAATAATTGGGCGATTGATTTCAAACTTATATCACGTCATGATCTTATCAGGGTCTATAATATGTATATCACGGTTTTTTCGTAGCGTTGACCTGAGGTCAGGTCGTGGCCATGGCTTACCCATTATAGGCCTATGGAAAGATATACAAATGTTTCCTGGTTGCATATTTGCTCTCGGAATGACCTCCAACCGTTATGGCGTGTTGTTGGAAGCTATTCGCAATGCTATCGCTGACATTTTTGCTCAGTGGCCCCCACCAAGGTCAGCTGAGGTCACCTGAAATCACTAGCACATTTCTGCGCACTATATCGCAATGCATTGAGCTAGAAGGCTGAAATTACCGTCATTGTGCTTGTATCGCCAAGACGTGTTGATTCATATATTGCATGACCTCCCTACTCTACCCCATGACCTTGACCTGAGGTCATTGTTTCGGTGACCCATCTATTGACCTGACCTTAAATTACACAGCGTATATCGATAGCACATTTCAAGGGCTGTCGAATAGCGTTTGCAGTTTGTTTCTATCTGTTACAGGTCCTGAGATATGTGCCAATATCTGAGGGTCCACCCGATCTGGTCGAATTTGACATATGATGACCCAGTGACCGAAATATTGACCTGAGCGAGAAAATGACCGAAATACTTTCGATAGAGCGTGTCACCAGCTATCCAAAGCCGTGTTCCGTTTGTCGCTACCTAGCATAGTTCTCGAGATCTTAGGGGGGCAAACATCTGCCCCCCCCCCCGGACATGCGAAGTTGGCGCGGACCGCCGGACGTGCGAGTGTTAAATCCGAACCATTCAGTTTGGGATGCTTTGGCTAGAATAAGCGGGGATCTGGGGACACAAGCTTAATTTCCCGAAAGGGAGGGTGGGAAAGGGGCGGCAGAATGAGAAAGGGCGACGTGTCAAACAGCCCACCAGGGCAGTTTGTACTCCTCCTGTGAAGCTCATGTCTTGTATTTCAGGGCCCGTGAAAATCACGCTGGGGACCCCAAAAGTCGGACCTGGGCCCCTAAAAACACACTGAAATCTCGAAAAGAAATCGTGCCGGGGTCCTTGAAAATCACGTGAAGCCTGTGGGTCCCAAAACGTCGCCCCAGGACCCATGCAAATCACACTAGGGGCTCGACAGGTCGCATCGGGCCCCAAAAGTCTCATCGGGACCGAAAAAAAAGGAAGCCGGGTCACCGAAAAATCAATCCCGATATGGAAAATCAATCTGAGGCTCCCAGCGATAGCGCCAAAAGCCCCCAGAATGTGTCGAAAAAAAAACGCGTCGAGGCCACTCGAACTCGGGCTAGGCATCCCAACAAATGACGTCGGGGCCCACAAAAAAAAACGCACTGGGACCCAAAAAGGTCGTGTCGCTACCCTTGAAGATCACACTGGGCTACAAATGGTCGCACGGCAATCCCAAAAGTAATAGCTGCTCCCCCCCCCCAACAAAAAATCCGGCCCGGAATGTTACTCTGCGGCCTGAAAAATAGTGTCATAGATCCCCCCCTCCCCCAAAAAAGAACTGTTTGGACCTCAGAAAAGGTATTTGTCTAGCACCGAAAGAAAATCACACCTGAAGCCCGAAGAATCGCACCGGGGTCCTAAGATATGGCGCCGTAGGTTTAAAAAAAAATCGAACTCGACCACCAAAAAAATCGCACCGGGACACAGAAAATCGATCCGAACACCCGAAAATTCTGAAGAGGTCCTGGGAGAAAACTCTCCGAAGAGCCTTTATACTCTGAAGTGTGTCATCGGCTAAAAAAAACTCGTTGAGCAGCCGCAGCGTCGTGCCAAAGGGACAAATAAGCCCCCCCCCCCCCCCACCCCTTCCTGAGCGGGGTGGGCTCCCAAGAATCATGCCGTGGTCCCTAAAATTCGCGCAAGGGCTCCAACATTCGCGTTTGGGGCCCCCAGAATTTGCTTACAGGGCTCCAAATAAATGCAGCGGGCCCCAGAATTTTCGCGCCGGGGCCCGAAAAATTGCTCCGAAGCTCCAAAAATTACGCTGGGACTTCATCTATGTACAACATGCCCGGCGAACTCGCGTCGGGCCCCAAAATATGGAGAGCCCGCTCGGGACCCAACATTCCTGTTGGGAGTCCCATAAATTTGGGAGAAATTCCCGTTGGGCTCCCAATAAAATGGAATCCAGGGCCCCAAATATACACAGTGTGGCCCAAAAGTCGCATCGGGACCCGAAACAAAATCCAACCAGAGTCCCCCAAGATAGGGAGGGATTACGAACAATAAATGTCCGAACAAGGAAAATCGTTCTGGAGTTCCAAACATAGAATCAGATTCCTTCCAAATTGTGTAAGGCCCAGAAAAAAAAACGTAATGGAGTTCGAAAAATCGTGGAGGAACACAAAAATATGGCGCCGGGGACCAGAAAAATCAGGTCGAGACTCGGACTTCAAAAAATTCGAACGAGTTCCCCAAAATCGCATGGAGCCCACAAAACTGCCGTCGGGTCCCCGGAACCATGCACCTGAGTACGGATCCCGAGAAATCGCACCGGATCTCCCAAAATCGTGCTGGGGCCCAAACATGCTGGGCCGAAACCACACCGGGCCCTCCAAAACGCACCGAGTCTTGCAAAAAGCGGCAAGGCCTTCAAGCATGCGTTGCAGCTCTAAATAAGCACACCAAGAGCTCTAAATAAGCACATCGAGAGCTCTAAATAAGCACACCGAGAGCTCTAAAAAAGAACACGCCTGGGCCATGAGATCGCATGAGGGACTCAATAACGGTCTGGTGTGCGCAAAGAGCGACATGGTCCAAAAAAAAGACCGAACACTAAATAACACATCGTGGTGTTTGGAATCGCGCTGGTGCCTCCAAAGTATCATCGGTGCACAAGAAAAGAAACAAAACCCTAAAAAGTGTCTGGCTCTCAAAAATGTGCCGGACCCCAAATAAAGATGGGCATTTCTATTAGGGGTCCCTATAAAACACATCCGTAGACGAAGAAAAACGCAATGGTTCCAAAAAGAACACCGAACTAGGGCCTCGGTTCAGTAGCCAATCTGGGAGCATATTTTGCCAAAGAAATGGGGTGCATCAAAACTCAGCGGGTATCGCGATTTCTTAGCCATCAGAAAATGTGGGAAGAAGAGAAATAATCATCGAATTGAATTTATCGAATTTTCCCAGTGAACCCCCAAACGAAGCATTCCATGACGTTAAATATGGTACAAAACTATCATGTAGTAGCAATTAGCAAAATGTAGGAAGCCCAGCAGACACCGCAGAATCGCACGAAGTGTGGCGAATGCGCCGAACGCGCAAGGTGGGTGTACACGTGCACGAACGTTGGCGTGGTGGCGACCTGGCGTTATGAACCGAAATGCGTAAAATTTGAAAATTGTACATTTTAGGTCATTTGTGCAGGTGTAATTTGAGCAGTGTGCTCACTTGTCAAGGGGTACCAAAAAAACCTTCGAAAAGGGTGAGTGAGGGAAAGGTTGCAATCCAGCGACTCAGAAACGATGGTGTTAGATTCAGCCCCCTCCACCGGACAATTAAGTTTGTCGCTAATTATTTTATTTAAAAGGGGCCCTTTTGAAGAAAAAATCGTGGTCGAGATCCCCCCCCCCCCTCCCTGGCGCAAATATTAGGTACGCCACTGGATGGTGGTCATTACCAGCTGAAAGAACGTACCATGCACCTCTGAACTCTGTCCTGAAACCGTACTTTTGGCACAGTGCTATTTTCGAGATACAATACTGGATGCAAGATATTTACTTAGACACATACCAGATACGGAATGGTACGAAAACTGTATACTAATCATTAGTGTGCTGCTGTGTTGCCAGGTCATCACATCGACTGTGCGCCACAACAGGCCACGTTCGCAGGCGGGAGCAATTGTTTCGTCAGTATCTCGCGCTGTAGGCGCTCATTTTCTCCGACGCACTGTGGACAATAAGTACTCAGGCGGAAATTTCCTTCACGATGGCGTGGATTTTGCTGCAAATACTATACTTTAATTGTGTAGTTTCGTATTTTATCGTCATAACAACCTCACCTGGCAGGCTGACTAACTGCATCATCTACTGAGGAAGGATGAAAGCATCACAAAATATCGAAGCACTCAACTTCTGGAAAGATCTTCGCGAAGCTTTGCCGACTATGCTCCGTCGTCTTTACTCTTCACCACCTACCCTGCTTCAAATGCGCGACTCGGCGCACATGACGCAACACCAGGCACCAAGCTCCCGGATGCCGGGAGTTCTCAGACCCCACGCCGACGAGGATCTTAGACTGGGTAATCTTCATCTCAATCCAGAGAACTAGACCAGTCATACAGGGCACAGCAGGTGAGTCTAGATGTCAGGCCGCCGCCGTCATACAGGGCACGGTAGATGGGTCTAGATGTCAGGCCGCTGCCGTCATGCAGGGCACAGCAGGTGGGTCTAGATGTCAGGCCACTGCCGTCATACAGGGCACAGCAGGTGAGTCTAGATGTCAGGCCGCTGCCGTCATACAGGGCACAGCAGGTGAGTCTAGCTGTCAGGCCGCTGCCGTCATACAGGGCACAGCAGGTGGGTCTAGATGTCAGGCCGCTGCCGTCATACAGGGCACAGCAGGTGGGTCTAGATGTCAGGCCGCCGCCGTCATACAGGGCACGGTAGATGGGTCTAGATGTCAGGCCGCTGCCGTCATACAGGGCACAGCAGGTGAGTCTAGCTGTCAGGCCGCTGCCGTCATACAGGGCACAGCAGGTGGGTCTAGATGTCAGGCCGCTGCCGTCATACAGGGCACGGTAGATGGGTCTAGATGTCAGGCCGCTGCCGTCATACAGGGCACAGCAGGTGGGTCTAGATGTCAGGCCACTGCCGTCATACAGGGCACAGCAGGTGAATCTAGATGTCAGGCCACTGCCGTCATACAGGGCACAGCAGGTGAGTCTAGATGTCAGGCCGCCGCCGTCATACAGGGCACGGTAGATGGGTCTAGATGTCAGGCCGCTGCCGTCATACAGGGCACAGCAGGTGAGTCTAGATGTCAGGCCACTGCCGTCATACAGGGCACAGCAGGTGAGTCTAGATGTCAGGCCACTGCCGTCATACAGGGCACAGCAGGTGAGTCTAGATGTCAGGCCACTGCCGTCATACAGGGCACAGCAGGTGGGTCTAGATGTCAGGCCACTGCCGTCAGTCTCCTAACGACGGAGAGACTAACCTCCTAACTAACTAACCTCTTCCCCACCGAGAACAGGACTCTGCGTCCTTTGGAACGTCTCGGACACGAGATCCGGCCCGACCCCAGTCGACTCCGGGAAGCCTCAGCCCCCCTCCATCCCACTCACCACGCGGACACAGGGGTTCTTGGGATCGGACACCAGATCCGGCCCGACCCAGCCCGCTCCGAGAAGCCTCAACCTCCACCATCTCGCTTACCACATGGACAAAAGCCTGACATACCGATGTCCGTCAAGTTAGCAACAGTTCCGGCAGACAGCTCCAGCAGACATCTCCAGCCGACTTAAAAATGAAGGATCCCGCCACGCCGCCACCAGGGGCAAATCCAATGGGAGGGATCGGGTGGCAAAGGGGTCGACCGCCTGTGGGGGTCGCCTCCGGTGGCCCTCCGAACATGTGCCCCTCCCATGACAATTCCTGGATACGCCCCTGGTGTGGAGTGGGCGAGGCGTTCGCCCCTTCGCTACTCTAACCCTCCCACTGGATCCGCCCCTGGTGGCGGCATGACGGGATCATTCATTTTAAGTCGGCTGGAGACGTCTGCTGGAGCTGTCTGCTGTGGCTGTTGCTAACTTGACGGGCATGCACACGGTGTGGTAAGTCGGTTCATCGCGTTCCTCCCGTCGTTATTGTCTTTCTGCACCACTGCCAAATATGGCAACCGAGCTGGATTGGACTCAAAACCTTCAGCAATACTAATACTAATGCTGATACTAATAATAATGCAATACTAAAAATACTAATACTTTTAAGTTGAAAAAAATGCGAGTCGTAGAAAGCCCTCTGACTGTACGGTTGTTGGGAACCACAGGTCAGAGCGGAGCAGCCTGTTGTTCCTTTCCTGTGATGAAATAATGGAAACGGTTCAGCTATAACTTTATTATGCATACAATTTAAATGATTTATAATACATACATGATCCCGGGGAAGGCGGAGAGAGTATTGATACTTGTATCGGGGCAAGTAACCATCCATTGTCAAATTGCGCTCCTCCAAAGCTGGACTGTGCACCACCAAAGTTTGGTCTGAAAATTGCCGAGCGATGCCCCTCCAACTCAACAAAGTTTCCTCGGGCAGCATAGCAAGGTCCTTCATTCCCTGATTCAATCTAAATTTGTGTTGAATAAGCATGATGTGTCTTCCAGGTTGTTTTCATAAAGCAACACACCTGGCCAGCCCAGAAATTCTTGTCTGATCTAATGCTAAGTCCAAAATATATTGTTTCATCTAGCTAAGACTTATTTATGAAGGTAGCCGAGCCCCCACCCTGTGCTTTTAATTTTCACGTGTTTCCGGTCGGGAGTGAATGAAATGGTAAAATTAGACCAGGAGGTTTCCATGGGGTATGGACTACCTACTGCATAACTATATTTACTGAATAATATGGGGCAAATGATGAACATTTAAGTATTGCACAAGTCCAGCCCTTATTTCGATGTTTTCAATGAATTGTCGTGAAGTTCGTAGGTGATGCCAAGTAACTTTAAGTTTTATCTTAAGTCTTACTCAACTTACTCGTATTACCATACTTACTATACTTACTAAGCTCTTACTTATGTCCGCAAAAAAGTAATGGTATTGGGCAAAGGTATTAACTATCGCTGGACCGGGAAGGGGCTCTCGAGGACCCCACCTCCTGATGTTTTCCGGGATAGTGGCCTAATGAGTTGGCGGAGAGACATGGGTGTTGTTTTGTATACCATTAGGGAAAGCACCACTAGATGGGGAAAGTACCCCTCAATATTGGCCTTGCCCCAGCCAAGTATTTCAATGTTTAACATGGCACCGTATGGAGTGTACCCTCCCCTCCCCCGATCCACTTGGGCTCACCCATCGCCGCCATGTATTGTGCCCCCGATTTGCAAAAATAAACACCCCTGCGCAGAGACACGAAACTTTTGCACTTTATTATACATCTGTCTTGCATATCAGATATTAACGCTAAACCCAAACCATCCTGTTCTTTCATCAAGGCGAATAACTCCGCTTTCCCGAAATATGATCAAGGTTACCGACCACAGGTCCGGTCAATTTCCAAGTTTTTTTAACCGTATTGAGTGACGAAAATTGAATTTTCGTCACTCACGCCGAAAATTATAAAGATCATGTGATAATTGTCTTGAGGGGCACTATTTCCTCGTCGGGCGACACTGTGAAAGTCTCTGGAGGGGCGCTTTCAGCTCAAAATATGTTTAGCTGGGAAGGGTGGGTGCATTTTGATTTTGAGTTCATTTTGAAGGGGTGTCTTTTTTTTTGGGAGGGGGGCCTTCTCCCCCGGAAGGGGGAACTTCTCCGGGGGGGGGAGCTTTTTTGGAAAAAAAAACAAAGGGGGGGGGGAGGGAAAGGAAAGGGAGGGGGGGGGGGGGGGGGCCGGTGGGGGGGGGGGGGGGGGGCGGCCACGTTGGGGGGGGGGGGAGAAGGCCCAAGCCAACCCCCCCCCCTAAATAAAGGGGGGGGGGGGGGGGGGGGGCGTCACCCGGACTGATCTAACAGCCTCTGACAATGGAATGATTGAATGAACGATGGAACGACCATGGCGACAATATGCAGCGGGCATGTTGTCTCCATGGTCGCCATGTTGTCGCCATGGTCGCCATATTGTCGCCTTGGGCGACAATATGCAGCGGGCATGTTGTCGCCCAAGCTTTGTTTGCTCTCAATTCTAGATACCATAATGTTGTTGATAAACACGTTGGACTTCGTAATCAGGCTTTCTTAAGATCCACAGACATTGATAAACATGGTGTGTTCTAATGACAGCATACCAAAAAATGGATAAAACAATGTTATCCATAGGAAACCAGTTCAATCCAGAGGTTTACATCTTATGTGCGCCTCGCGCACGACCTTAAACGGAAAAGACAGACAGCCGAGCTTTCTTTGGTTAATTCTGCTCGGAAGAGAAATGGGTGGTATTACCCCGAGGGCGGTCCTAACCTGTCTGCCACCATAACTGATTTGTATTACACAATGTGTAAGATGAACGTAGCTACGAACATTCATCGAACGTCTGCTTGTTATCTCAAATGGCTCACGTATAGTGAGCGAGAAACCTGGGAGAACGATGTCCACTTCCACCCGGCACGGATTAGGCCCAGGGCCGTCGCTGGTTTCCACCTTTGCCAGTGAGGTCTCTCGCGCCAAAGCCAGTTTAGCAGACGAAACATGTCCTCATTCCGTGGCCTGGGATATTTCCTATTCGACAGACAGCAAGAAGGGCCGCTTCACCATACGCTTCCCCTCTCGGTCGGCTGCGCCAGAGGCGTATAAATCATCACAAAGTTGGGGGAGAGGAGGGAAAGAGTCATTTTGAAGTCCATTATTTCCATGCAACGCCCATAACGTTATATAACACGTAACGTGACGTCAATGTTAAGCTCCTCCAAAGTTTGGAAAAACCCCGCTGCCCCCTCTGTCCCCACCCGGTACCTACGCCCGTGTCCCCGCTGGTTGGATGCACGGCACGCGTGCCCCGGGGCACAGCGCAAGCGTCGCGTCATGCCTCAAGGTCAGTGGTGGGCAGCAGCCGGCACCAGAGAGCTGTCGCCGGGAGCCAGTAGTGGTCGACGGGCTGTGGCGGCCGGAACCTGTACCGCAAAAATGCGCTGGGTGTGGACGGTTTACCTGTGGGGTAAGTCGGCGGCGGTGCTGCTGCCCTGTGTTGGCCGTGCCGTCGATCTTCGGACTGTCGTAGGGGCTGGTTGGCTGCTGGGCCAGCACCAAGCGAAGAAGCAGGAGGGGTGGTGCCACCCACTCCCGGCTCTGCGCAGTCCTTGGCTCACTCGGATTTGCTGTGCGTGAGAATAGCGTTTCAACAGCTAATGTCGAGTGTCCAATGGTTTTGATCTCTGCGGATTAGACAGTATGTGCGGGGACGAGTGGTCTAGGGGTAAGATGCTCGTCTCGCAATCGAAAGGTCGTGGGTTCGAGTCTCACCTGTCGCTACTCTTCGCCCGCGACCAATCGGCGTGAGAGATTGGCGACGCTACATGACTCAACGGTCGACGTGTCGTAAAACCAATAACCAACCATTAGACAGTATGTATCTATGGGGACTGCAGCATTGAGCCGACAGTCTCGGCACTCCCTGCCACAGGTTCGCTGGCGGTGGCGGCGGCACTCCATGCCGACCAACACCCTGACCTGTCTGACCGGGTCACGTGCGGTGATGCGGCGCCGCCAGACATTCGAGTTAACACTACAGACAGGTGAGACTGCCGATCAATGTACCAGACGTCATCCATACTACGTACCGCGCCAGACCGCTAGTGTGCTGAGGCTCAAAGCTTAAGTAAAATCTAGTAAAGTTGATGAGGTCTGAATCGTTCGGTCCAGCCCAGTTGGGTTCTATGTTTCCTTGCTTTGTCCTTGTGCGCCTTTCATTCACTGTTGCTGTCTTACCTCGTAAAATCAAGAGTGTTGAATTGTTCAAGTATGACTTCCGTATATATGCTAGTACATTCGATTGTGGTACATCCAGTGCTTAAATATACTGTCCAGTACTCTATAATTTGTGAGGCAATGGATTAGGCTACACCCAAAGTGCTAAGTAATTTACCAAGGGGTGTAGTAGTTCATTATGTCTGGGCTGGGCGTAAAGCTCATGATATAATTCGTTTGTTCAAAAACGCGTACGCTCATGCGCAAGCCCACTCCCCCGACCTTGAGTATATGTACCATGCATTTATGCGTGTATGTAATGTACATGTCGATAGCCATTAGCGGACCCGCTAATCGTACTTGCTACCCGTAGCAAGCACAATCCGAGGATGTTGGCTTTCGCATATGCTTAGTGGTTGGATTACATTGGGTTGGATTCCGGAAACCAGTCCGTAAGGATCTCTACTGGGAAGAAGACGTCCTTGAAGCCCACCGAGGTGGGAGATTTCCCAGTGGCGTGGCCAAATGGGGGATGGGCGAATTGAACAGCCGTCCTCCTCCCACTCTGGAGGGTCCGTGGGGACCCTTGCAGGCCCACCAGTGGCGACTATCGTCCCAGTGGCTACGGCCGCCCCAGTGACTACGGCCGTCCTAGCGTGCGCCTAGTGATTGAGCGACATCTGCGACAGCAGACTGATGCCAGACTATGAATGTAGTTAATAGTCTCGGCGGGATTGCTTGAAAATTGCCGTGCCCGGTCGTCACCAAACGTTTGACCTGCTCATCGTCAATTTGATGTTGACCTCTGATGAAGACCTTAGATACTGGCTGAAGGTCAGAAGTTGAAAATTGCAATTGTGCTGTGGATGAGTGTTTTCGTGATCAGCTCTTTTTACCTTCAGCGTCCGACCTCGATGCCATCACTGACCTTGGCCTCTGAGGAAATACCCGGTACTTGTTTGAAATAAGAATATCAAGTCTAGTATTCTGGTCGTCCACGTGGACCGCATATTTTGACCCGACATGACCTTGAGGACAGACGTTGCAGGAGCGGAAGGTAGTCACTGATGCTTTTTATTCCAGCAGACTGCGACGATTCACAAATAGTACATGGCCGAATGAACTTTTCTGACATCAATGCGGCGAAAGATAGGCACAGAAACTTTGATACGAGTCCAGTACAGCGAATCGCAAATTTCCCTGCTCCGAACATTATTTTGTCCGAAATCAACACAACGTGCTTTGAATGGAGTCTGGGTCCGACTATGAGCTTGGTTAGGCCCGACTGTCTGGGTCCGACTATGAGCTGGGTTAGGCCAGACTATCTGGGTCCGACTATGAGCTGGGTTATGCCCGACTATCTGGGTCCGACTATGAGCTTGGTTAGGGCAGACTGTCGAAGGTGACCAAAGCTGATTAGAGGACCTTCCATGAAAGTCCGCCTTGCCACAGTAAAAGTGCAATGTTTGGCTCTTCAATGGGCCTTCTGCATGGCCGATGAGGTCGGTACGACCTAAACCCATATAAACTACCTCGGCTATTCCATCGGTGCCGCGTATTTTTACCGGAATCCAGGGTCAGACTATGGCTTTGAGGAGTTGAAGTGGAGGTGCCGTGACTAAAGCGTCTTAGGGCCTTCCATGTTAGGCCGCTACGAAGTTATGCCAGAAGTTTTATCTTGGAGCTTTACTCTGTCGTCGCGAGTGCCGTCGCTCGTCTGAGACATCTCACGACGCGGTCCACCAGCGTATCTTGTGAATGAAGGTCACCTGCGCCGCCTTTAAAGCGATTTTGTTTTGCAAGCAAAGCTAAGGCAAGTGTACATTTACGTTACGTTACGCTATCGTTAATGTCCTGAAGGCGGGGCTGAGCGGAGACATATCCCGGATGTCAAAATGCTAGTCTTGATTTACTCTTCTGCAAAATAATTTGTAGCTGGGGTGATGGTGTTCAGGTTCACCTCGTTCACGGGTCACATATCTGCGTCGGCAATATTCTCGGCAAACTGGCCCATGACTAATCTGGTGCGCTTTCTACCGCAGTTGCCCTCGAACCAATGAACTCCTATTTGGTTGACTTGTGGAACTAAACGTTATTGCTCTAAGCATGCATGTGGATGATTTCGAAACATTTCTATGTTCTTTGGTGTTCCATGCAGATCGTAACCAAGGGGCGAAGGGGGCAGCCCCCCCCCCCATCAGACGTTCTGAGGAGACCCTCCAGGCGACCGCCTTGAGGGATCCTGCAAGGAGTCTGTGCAGGGGCCCTAAAGAGCCTCCTGGACCGGCGTGAAGACCCTGGACCAAAGAAAGGGCCCCGGGCTGACTGAAAGGGCCCCGGCCCAATTTGAAGGATCCATGAAAATGAGCGTGATAGGTTGACTGCGGGCCCAAGCTGAAGAAAGGGCTCTTGACCCGATGGAGAGAGTATAAACGTTTGAAAAACGTTTAGACCGGCCGCCTGATGGAGGGACACCAAGCTGTTGAGAGGACTTGCGGCCTGACAGATGAGGCCCGGGATCGCTAAGGAGGGCCCATGCGCCGACTGAGGACCACTAGCCCCGGGAGTACCCAGTCATCGGAGAGGGGCTAGAGGCAGTATGAAGGGCCCATGAGCCGACTGAGGAGACCGAAACCGCATACTGGGCCACCTGCGTGATGGAGGAGGCCGAAGACTTTGGAGAAAAAAGATACTCCGACCGGACGTAGTGTACTGAGCCTTGAAAAAGGGTACCGGAGTCGACTGAGGGAGCCCTGGGCCAGACGTGCAGGGCCACTGTCGGCTTTGTTTGTTTTGTTTATTGGATGTTTCACGACGCACTTTATGCACAATCACGGCTAATGGTGCCGCCCACACTGTTTCGGGGGTGGGCCGTGGGATTGGGAAATGTCCTGAACGGCGCGAGTGTCGAACCCGGGACCTTTGATACCCAGAGCTCAACACCTTAACCACTCTGCCATACCCGCCCCTGTGTCGGCTTTGATTCATGCTCATGGACAGAGGATCAGAACTGACTGTGAACCTCAGGCCGATAAAGAGGCCCACGAACTACAGAGAATGTCCGGATCGGATTGAAGCGAAGGGTTCCCGGTGCCTTGTAAAGGGCCTCTAAGTCATTTGAGGGGTCCGAGCTGTTAAAAAGAAGCGGCGTTTCCAATGGGTGAATGGGCGCCCGTCCCTTTGGCGAGTCCGATGGGGCCCTCCAAACGACAGCCCTGAGGGGCAGAGATATGACTGATGAAAAATTAACTCATCTTGCAGTTTGTGTGGAAAGGGACCTTGAGGTCTGAAGATGTCCACCCTGGCTGACAAGGGCCGTGGAGACGAGAGGGCCCGCCCTAGAGCTGGAATGCCCATGGCGGCTGGAAAGAGCAGTCTCTGCTGGAATGGACCCCTGGCATCTGAGCAAACCGGGCGCCCGAGGGTCACAGGGCTGGGGTGCTCTCGTGGATTGAAAGGGCCCCTGAGGGATGAACGGGGACCCAACAAAACTAAAAAGGACTGGTGAGAGTCCATCTCTGAGCTGAAATTCCTCTGAGATGAGTGCTAGACAGGGCGATTGAGGGTCGTTATGTGCCCCTAAACGCATGACTAGGCCCTGAGGGATGAGGAGGATCTCGAGAGTTGGACAGAACTAAACTGGCATTCTCCTGAGGTTGTGAGCGGCCCTAATGTAAGAGCAAGGTCCCCTGAAATATTTTTTTTTATCCGTTGGCTGGCGATTATTGAAGGGAATATTGGGGTCGATCTCTGAGCTAGAATGTTCTTGAAACCACCAGAGCTGTATATAACTGGGAAGGGCATCTAGCAGCTCGAAAGGGCCCTTGAGGGCTAACAAAGCCCCTGAAGCCTAAGGAGTCCCTAAGGCTAACGATGGTTGGGAAATACAGAGGTCCTACGTCAGAGCTGGAAAGTCCTTGAAGCTAGGACTGTCAAGGACTGAGAAGCCTTCAAACAGCTGGAGGGCCCCAAACGATTCAAAATGGTCGCTGAGCGCTAGATAACTGGACTGGGATGCCCAAGATGCTTGTAAGGAGTCCCTATGAGAAGAGCAGGGCCCCTGAGATGTGAAGTCCCGAAGGGCAACCGATGGTTATGAGGAATGCTGAGAGCTAGTTTCAGAGCTAGACTGTCCTTGATAGCCCGAAAGGCTGTCGAGGACTGCTGAGTGCCCCCGAGAGCTAGAGCGAACCGGACTGATGCTTATTTGGGGTGGGAGAAACAATGATTGATGAACAGAACCACCTAAGAGCTACGGAGAGTTCAGAGCTGGCGATGTTTGCTAGAAATTTAGGCCTATCCCGGAGTTGCAGGCTCCCCTGAAAGCAACAGGTTTTTCAAGTACTAGGAATGGCCCATGCAAGATGGAGAGGCCTCCTGATAGATGAGTAGGTCCACAGATAAATAAAGGACTGGATTAGGATGTTCCTGAGCTTTGGGATTGTCACCTGAGGGATCAGGGCCCTCTGAGACCTATGGGTGCTTGAGAACTGGCGAAGAATACGAGGAATACTGGGGGCCAGCTTCTGAGATGAGATGTCCTAAAATGCTGCCGAGGACTGGTAAGGTCAGCCATCGTTACTTCTGCGGCGGCGGCCGCCCCCACGGCCACAGCCGTCGTAGGGGTGACGACCGTCCAAGGAGCCATAGCTGTCCCAACGGCCTGGTCACGGCTGCTCCAGCAACAGTCGCTCCAGCGGTGGCGAAAAAGGCAGCCCAGCGATAGCTGTGATGACTGCCGCTCCATAGGTGCCAGTTGCTTCGCCTTGGACCGGGTTGATATCGGTTAAACAAAAAGAGAAGAAAAAAGTTTCAGGATGCTGTATGTTGGACATAGCTGGGTCAGGCATGTTGCCAGCACTTCCATATCTCCAAAGTTTGCACTCATTATTCTCCATTAGTATCTGCGCCTCATTTTCAGTTAGTCTGAAGGTCTTAAAAGGCGTAACAATGTGGGCCTCTCCCTTACGAGTACCCCCCCCTATTAAGCTGTCTGATCGTAGCGGATACCAGAAGCAGTTGTCTCCATGGAGCTTGGGTATTCGTTTGTGCCCCAACTAATAATATTCATGTCTTCATCGGAGAGGTGTTGATGCCGCGATATTTTCTTATAGGTTTTCTTTTGTTGGTTGTTGTCGCAGCTAAACAGTTGTTTTTCTGTTTTATACCGGATTGTTCGATTGTAGTTCTCGCATTACCCACGCCGGCGCGGAGTGCCTTATTTTCCCAGGTATGTAACCATCTTTATATCTTTTATATATATATATATATATATATATATATATATATATATATATAGGGGCTCTTTGAAAATCAAGTGACACAAGTTCGAGAAGTTTCTGAAAAGCGGTTGTGGGGCCCTCTTCAGGTGGTCGTCCTCCCCTGAATCAAATGCTGGCTACGCCACTGGTTCCCTGTTCAGCCAGGAAATTATCCGACAAACACCTCGGCTTCAAACCACTGAAGATGCGTTTCGCCAATCCCTCGAGTGCGCCTCTGTCTGCCCACTTTGGTAGTGTAGCCGGGTAGTTATGGCGCACGTAATAACGCTGACCTCTGCTGACGCCCTCAATGCTCGCAGGCTAAGAGGTCTTCGTCAGCTGATGGCCAACCCTCCCGGCGGTCTGGGATCGCCCATTGACGCCTACATAGTGCCGATGGACGACGAACATCAGGTACGGTGTAGCCATGTGTGTGTGCGTTACCACTACATGGTGCCAATGCCTCGCACCATGTACACTGTAACCATGTCTGTGCATAGATGATCTAGGTGCTCCCATCCTAGCATATCCACTTGTAGTGTATTTGTTCTTAATACAAGGACAGGGGCAACACCAATTTCTTTCAGAGGACAAAATGTTCTCCACAGAGCCTCTGTCCATGAGGTCTGCTCAAGCTCGGTGTCCTTTCATTTTTGGTCTCTAGGGGCTCTTTAGTAGTCTTTTGTGAAGACCACTGACCCAGGGCCTCCAACTAACCAGTCTCCTGCCGAATATTTAGATCTTCTTGGGCTCTGTGGGCCTGCTGTCGCGACTAATGGGTCCCCTGGTGGTCCGGGCCCCTAGACGCGGTGGAGCCTGCTGTCGCGACTAATGGGCCCCTGGTCTGGGCCCCCCAAACGCGGTGGGGTCTGCTGTCACGGCTTATGAATCCCCTGGTCCGGGATCCCAGACACGGTGCCTTGTTGGGGGCTTTTTTATAAGCTCTGGCCGCCTCCCACCCATACCAATGGGCCTCTGTTCTTTGGTCTCCGGACAACATTACGATGTCCCTTGCAGATCTTTGAGACGTTTTCGTGCGCTCCGGAAGTCTATCACTGTCAACGGGCCTCGGTCAGTATCACTGGGCCCATTGCTCCTCAACTGTCGAGTGTCTGGACCTTTTCCATCGTCTTTGGGGGCCCTCTATCGGAACCAGTAGTCAGCCCGGCGTAGATCCTCTGCGGCTCCTGTCTATGCGAATGTTCCTCCTCGCCTCGGGCTTCCGGGCAGAATGATGGGTCCTCTTATGCTTGGGGTTTATATATTCGGAGGAAAAGCTGTTTGTCCTTGTTTACGACGGGGGCCTTTGCAGGGATGCAGTTTTCTGAAAGTGACTATGGCAAACAACCTCGCTCGTAACATTCTTTGAGGCTTTTGGTACACTTCCGCCTACTCCAGAAATAAATGTTCTTTCACCTATACGTTCTCCAGGCATTTTATTGTTTAGCCAAGAGTGGTGTTTTTGTACGAACAAGACGAATTTGTTAGCGCTTGGAAATTAACTATTAGTCGAGGAGCCGGAGTCATGAGAGGTTGGTTGGTTATTTGGGTTTAAGGGGGTCATACGAGGAAATTCACCCACGGAAACCGGCAAGCCGAATTACAAGAGGGCGAACCCTGAGCGAGTTTACTCTCCTGCATATACGACAGGATTTCATCTGATATATCCGGCACGACCATCATGCTTTTGGAACACTAAAATGTTTGCTAAGTGGCTTTCAACTAAGATTTCTTCACTTTCAAGTAAGGACCTTCAGGTTTAATTTACGGCAGGTTTGATCACTTCTCTCTGAAGTACTTGTGCCGTATGCTAAAAGATGTACTTGCCATCAGAACCTAGCCATGCCGGCTGGATCGACACTGGCTAAGTTCGGCCAGCTACGCGGCTATGTTATGCCGAGTGATCTGCATTCTCCTGGGTCAATCTGCTAGCTGTGTCAGCGACGGCGCAGGAGGAGCAAGAGCCACTAGTCTGCTCGTGTAGTTTAATAGGAGACACGAGCATGAGCTAAGCCCGAACGAGTTTGCTCCCATGTATTGACGAACGTTAATCTGAGTCACTGTTCCCGACCAGACCATGACGCTTTTGAAGTCTGAAACAGTTTGTTTGCAGCATTTGAAGTCTTGATTCCGTCATTCATAATTAAGTAGTCTTTTCATTTTTATTTTTGTCGGTTTTCGCCACGATGTTTTCTTTCAAGTGGACGTTTTGTTTCCAAAGAAAGTGTTTTGTCGAATTAGCCGGCAGAGTGCCGGCCAGCTAGGCACCGGTGACGTGTCATGTCATGTCACGTGACTTGCGTGACCCGAGGCCGGCTCAGTCGGCTTTTTCGTGAGCGGTAAATCCCTGCATTTATTGACCTGGTCCCGAGTGACTGCTTGACCAGTCGGTCGGATGGAGGAAGCCTCCCTGAGAGGTTGTATGCGGCGAAAGCCGGTCGTTAAGAGAGGCATGAAGGGCCGTGGTGCGGCGTGGACCCTACGTTGATCCTGCGATTCGACATAGTGCATTCGAGTTTGAAGTATGTTCACCATATGCAGCAGACGAGACTATTCCGGCCAGATGCTAGCCAATTTCGACCGAATTAGCTTGTTCGATGCACCAGTGCCGAAATTACTGGCACTATTTCCACAATTGTACTCCTCTGCCTAACATTGAGATTGGAGCACACTGAAAACGAATTTACCCCCGTCTCGCGGGTAAACCCGCAAATCGCGGAGCGTCTGTACACAGCAGATTCCAACCCCATCAGACCATGGTTATGCAACTCTCATATTGTGGGTTCAGTTACACCAGGACGACTAGTTTACCCTTTCTTTTTACTCTTGTTGCCAGGGTTACTCTTTATCAGTTACTCTTAACTTACGGGTTACTCTCCACTGACTACCCTCCATCCAAGAGTTACACATCATGAGTTACTCCCTCGCTGTTACCCTTCATCGCAGTGTTTCTCTCCTCAGCGTTCCAATTCGGGATGCGTGCACACATCCGGAATTGGAACGCCACATTCGTACACTTCCACAAAAATCGAGCTCGGTGCATGTCTTCACGAGCCGTCAAGTGTGCCGCTGCGGTCGATCCACAAGTGTGCTGTCTAGGTATGGTGCCCGATCCTATGCCATTGAATGCATGGGAGAATCATTTCGGTTAGTTATTTGGGCTTACGAGTGCTTGGGATGATTTTATAGCCAGTCTCTCGCTCTGGCTCATCCATCTTATCTACTGGCGCCTTACATTAGCGTATTTTAAGAAGTGCTGTCCCGCCTCCTTCTCCCATACATGATTTTGTATAGGCTCACGTTCTTCCCAAATGCTAACTCTTTCATCCATTGAGTCTATCGAGCAGCACAGTATTTTCAGTGAGGCAGATAGCTTTGTGGCTAGGAGTTTAGTCGGTGGTTGGTACAGTGGTTGGCACTGTGATGAATATAATGAGATCAAATTTATTGAGCCTCCTAGAATGAGATCGCGCTACCGGAAACGTTGGGCATGTAGATGTGCGACGTCAAGTGATGCGGCTGTGGGTGCGGCTGCCGGCGCGACAGTGGCCGGCCGTCGCGGTAGTCTGACGTGTGGAGGTCGACCGCGACCCGGCGCTGACGTCCGTCCATTGTTGCCGCTCACGACCGCCTTCCATGTTTCCGTTCACTCCTCGCTGCCGTGCTTCGTTGGGCGCCTTGTGGGGTGCTGGCTGTGTTATTGACGGATGGAACGGCTGGATTGCGACTCATTCACCGATGATTTACGTGCTGCATGTGGGCCTTGTTCATGGTTTGGGTACTTCCATCGTGCATTGCGTATTTGGGAGCACTCGTCAAATAAATTACTTTGACCGTGAAAAGGCCAAGTTACGAACGAATCTGACTCTACCCAAAAGCCAGATCTAAACCTACCCTGGAGCAAAGTCTGACCCCCTACCCCAGAGGCTGGTCTGACCCCCTACCCCAGAGTCGGGTCTGACTCTTACCACAGAGTCGGGTCTGACTCTTACCACAGAGTCGGGTCAGACTCTTACCCCAGAGTCGGGTCTGACTCTTACCGCAGAGTCGGGTCGGACTCTTACCACAGAGTCGGGTCAGACTCTTACCCCAGAGTCGGGTCTGACTCTTACCGCAGAGTCGGGTCTGACTCCTACCGCAGAGTCGGGTCTGACTCCTACCGCAGAGTCGGGTCTGACTCCTACCGCAGAGTCGGGTCTGACTCCTACCGCAGAGTCGGGTCTGACTCCTGCCGCAGAGTCGGGTCTGACTCCTGCCCCAGAGTCGGGTCTGACTCCTGCCCCAGAGGCTGTCCGTGGCTCACTGTGCACTTCGCAACCCCAGCGGTGCGGTAAAGCCATTCTCTGTCGCAGTGGCAATTGAGCTACCGACGTAATCCAGGGATCCGGGTGGGGGGGTGGGGGGACACTCTGCCGTGACCTGATTGTCCAGGGATCCGGGTGGGGGGGGGACACTGCCGTGACCTGATTGCTAGTGGCTTGTGATCGGGCAGATCACCAGCCTGCTCAGTGCTGGTGTGGTACGCAAATGGCCTGTAGGTGACAACCGCGGCTCGGGTCGGATGGCTCGTTTTCAGAGGGTCGTCGGTGCACATTGCGCACCGTGCACGCCATGCCTGACTAGTGTCGCGCTGGTCACACAAGGGTCGCGCGACCCCTGTGACCCCGACTCGCGTGACCTCTGTCTGGTAATTCACCCGACCACTGTCTGGCGACGCGCGTGACCTCTGTCTGGTGATTCGCGTGACCTCTGTCTGGTGACTCGTGACGCCTGTCTGGTGACTCACGTAACGCATGTCTGGCGGCTCACGTAGCCACTGTCTGGCGGCTCGCGTTACACCTATCTGGTGACTCACGTGACTCATGTCTGGCGGCTCGCGTTACACCTATGTGGTGACTCACGTGACGCCTGTCTGGCGGCTCGCGTTACACCTATCTGGTGACTCACGTGACGCCTGTCTGGCGGCTCACGTTACACCTATCTGGTGACTCACGTGACGGCTGTCTGGCGGCTCACGTTACACCTATCTGGTGACTCACGTGACGCCTGTCTGACGGCTCGCGTTACACCTATCTGGTGACTCACGTGACGCCTGTCTGGCGGCTCACGTTACACCTATCTGGTGACTCACGTGACGCCTGTCTGGCGGCTCGCGTTACACCTATCTGGTGACTCACGTGACGCCTGTCTGGCGGCTCGCGTTACACCTATCTGGTGACTCACGTGACGCCTGTCTGGCGGCTCGCGTTACACCTATCTGGTGACTCACGTGACGCTGTCTGGCGGCTCGCGTTAACCCTGTGTTCGGCTCGCGTTACACCTATCTGTATACAGCTGTCTGGCGGCTCGCGTTACACCTTGTGGTGACTCACGTGACGCCTGTCTGGCGGCTCGCGTTACACCTATCTGGTGACTCACGTGACGCCCGTCTGGCGGCTCGCGTTACACCTATCTGGTGACTCACGTAACGCATGTCTGGTTCCACACATGAAATCAGACTACCAGTCTGAAGTCCGGAGCCACAATGCTGGTCGCGCAGGAATGCGGTTCGGACGCTGGAACAATAATGCATTGCCGTGCAGTGTGTATGTACATACAATCGGCGGCCGCGAGTGCCCGCAATGTCCGTCAGACGACTGAGTAGAACGGGAACAGCATGTAGCGGAACAGTAGTGCGAGAAATAGCACATCTTCAGATCCGAGTCAAACCCATCATTGCGCCCCTCGGCTAGACGAATACCCCGGTCTTCATTCTGGTCTGCTTTGTGCATGACAATGTGCTGCAGAGCTGAACATCAACAGATTTAATACTCAACGAAATTCATATCTTGCCACGTTTGTGCATATGGTCCAATTTGTGCTTTCAATAGGATTACGATCACTGAATAATTTGCTGTCACATGTGATGCAGTTGGCAGATGCGCGGGGCAATGTGTAGCCAAGTGGTAATAGAAGCCTTTGCCCTGAAAAGAAAGCAGACATACAGGCACATGTCGACTTTTTTGCGTACACTGGCCGCTAAGCATCCGAATGCATGTGGGTGTGGTGGGGCTGGTGGTGCGCATGAATCGCTTGAAAGTTTTACTGTCTTCGCGATCGGGTTAGTTTAAATTTGTATTGGGATGGGAGACGGCACACCCTCACCCCCACCACCCCCACCCCACCCACGCTACTCCAGCACATACATACTGGTTCTGTCGCACATGTCTGCACCCATACCGTCGAGAAAAAGCTGCGTTAAATCACAGCTGCTCAAGCTGGGCTACCCATGGCACGGTGGCCGCCTTTCACGGTTAGCTGAAATAATCTGCCGACTGCCTAGGGATTGTTACCAGCTGGTCACTTTTAACAGTTTTATTTGGTGCCTGCTTGTAAATAATAAATAGTTTTCTGGTTAGCATATACGAACATGAATTTCGGAACCATGATCGCATCCAGATATCACAAAATAGGGGGCACCATCGGTGTTCAAACGCATGCAGATGTCTTCTGCAATAGGGAATTGTCATACCTCATTAATCTAATCGGAAAAACGGTCCACAAGTGATTTCAATTATTGAAAGACCTTTGCGGAAGCATGTGGCAAAGGGAACTGTGCTCACAATGTCGTGATACTTTTTATGACTACTCGAACGTGTGAAAATGCTCAGATTTTGTCTGATCCTTAAGTTCGACATTTTAGGCTATCACATCGGTACGCGGCAGTATGTACGTCACGTACATATTTTGCGTTTCTCTTCTGGCTAATGAAACACGTCCGTGGCGAGCCACTGTATTACTTTTTGCGGATTACAAACTTCAATATGCCCGAAGAGATCATGCATATTGTATTTTCACTTTCGGAGACCCATGACACGGCACGGCACGTGCGGAGACCCATGACACGGCACGGCACGTGCGGAGACCCATGACACGGCACGGCACGTGCGGAGAGCCATGACACGGCACGGCACGTGCGGAGACCCATGACACGGCACGGCACGTGCTCACCGCCACATGTCGCTCATCATCGCTGCTGCTGCTGCTGTCGTTGTCGACCGGTGCAGGCCGGTTGGGGTATGGCACCTCAAGGAGGGCCAGCATCTCTGGCAGTAGCTTCTCGGTGTGAACGTACTCGGTGTCGCCGACTAGTGCAGGTCGGTCGGGGTACGGCTCAAGGGGGGGGGGGGCAGCAGCCTCTCCCTGCATGCGTACTCGGTGCGCCGGCTGTGTGTGCCACGGCTGCTGAGAGCGACCCTCTCGCCGTTAGTGGGTACCCCATGAAGTCGCTCATGGTGTATAGCAGACTGTCCCTCCTCATGTGGCGGTGTTGCACCTGGCATCTGGCGCTCATGGCACCTAGCGACAGCAGGCAGGCGGCCTTCTCTGCAGAAATGTTAATGCGGCGGGCTGATGTCATCTGCTGGCTGCAAACTGGCCGGACGAACATCGCAGCCGGGTTGTTGACCTCTCTCGGCGCGGCGAAGCACGTGCTGCAGGACTGTAGCTGCACGCTGGCCCGGTCTGCAGCGCGTTCATGGCCTCTGACGGCGGCAGGTAGGCTGCCTACTCGGCCATCATCCTGTCGTAGGCAGGATGCAGGCAGACGCCATGCTGCTTCGCAGACTGCTGGAGATGGTCCTGCTTCGACTTGAGGTTGACGTCCACCATCTGCGCCAAAGCTTCCTTGGCGAGTAGGCCTGAACTTCAGACCGCTGGCCGTCCACACACTGGACGGGCAGAAGTCTGCGCCTCGGCCACCTCCATCTGAGACTGAGTCTGAGACTGAGACTCGGCCACCTCCATCAGCTGCGCCTGCCGGTGGTGTCCCTCACGACTGACTGCAGAAGCCGCGGCGAAGACTGGCTCTGTCCTGCTGTTGCCAGGCCGCAGTGACTCCTTTGCCTGAAGCCTACGCGATCCTTGTTTAGGACCTCGTCCCAAGGACGCTTCCTGGGCCACCGGAAGTGGAGAGGTGCAATGATTATGGACGCCGGAGTTGGAGATAAGCAATAATTGTTCTTAGGCACTTTTTTATTACGTCACATCAACTTCCTGACGTGGGATGAAAATACTACCTCTCCCCCAATCCATACTCCTGGCGGCACCATTGGTGCCCTTTAAGTCGCCTCCGTCCCCATCTCCCACCTCTTCCGGCCACTAACCTGATGTCCTGGCCCTACGGCGCGGTGCGGAGGCACATTGCCCTGGAATGGATATAAATAGGATCGACATGTATATTTCCCCTCCTGGATTTGGCCGACTGCGATATTTTCTTTTGATGGTAGATGAAGATATAAATTAAAGAGTAAGTTAACTAACAATATTCCGCAATACTAGTTTTCATTTCCTTTATATTTATATACGCAATTGGCATAGGCGAGGCTGTGTTGAGTGCTGAAATGAAATAGTAAATAATGAAATGGGAATGAATGTACCAGAATTTTCACATTAGAACGATGAAGGCCTGAACATATTTATCGAGGCTCTTTGTCACATCAGCTTAGCATACGTACCGACTGCTAAAAACAAGTCATGTCGCTTGCTCCGGAGGTCGCGTCAGGTCGCCGAACAAAAATTCAACTTCAGGGCTATTTTCATTTTTGTGGTACATTTATTTGAAAAAGTGTACCACCATGGGGGTAGTTAGAGGGGGATAACTGATTAATCCCCACCCCCACTATTCGGCGGAGTCTCCTCTGACTGGAAAAAAGGCGACCCTACAGGATGTTTGAGTGCGCCCCTTCAAAATCTTCAGCCGACGTCTGAGTACGAAGGAGCCCAGGGACGTTAGAGTGCACCCTCATTAGCATTTTCGCAGTTGGTTGGTTATTATGAAATGGCACCCACTAAAAATCGTCTTCGTCCACTTTTCCCGTCGCTCATACTTCCCTGGGTAACGCCGAGAAGTTTCAACAACCCTGCATGTAACTTTGTAAAGTTTGACATTTAGTTCCAGAATTGTTGGGTTTTTCACCCCATGAGGAAAAAGCAGCCTCTGCATGGGTTTGGAACTGGAGCTAAACAGCCCTTCCCGAGGAGTATTCTCCGTTATCTGTCTGCACAAGATGCTTGCAAAACCTTCCTCCCAATTGTGCGTGTTGAGAAATGCTGAGGTATGAGCGCAGATTTCCTCATCGCCTCATTAAATGTGAGGAAGTTCGTTTTTACTCGACCGTCTCTGGGCGGACGTTAATCCTGTGGACGGACGTTAATCCCGGCACGAGATTGTGATGCTCGTGCACGCTCCCTGTAACTGGGTCAGCTCCAGAGCACAGCCTGGGCACGTACCCGGGAGTGTCGCTGATGGGTGGTGCCTGACCGGAACCCACAGGACCAGCCGCGCCGTCCCATTGAAATGATTGGTGAACACATTCAGTTAATTGAAGAGTGAAAAAAAAAACAATGCTGAATCGACATTGGGAGATCTTTCTGCGCTGTCCCGAACAAACCTGTTACGGCGGCTAGAGGACCTCGCTCTGAGCTTTCCAAACTGAGCTTCGGTGGTAAATTTCAGCATTGGTGACTGGTGCTCCTCCGGAAGTAGATCTATCACGCGTTAATTGAGCAACTGGGATTGACCGCCCCCACTACCTACATCGGTGCACGACTTTTTTCTGATTTGCGGACACGTAAATACGCATTTTAAAAGTAGTTAACGCAATATTGCGTTATGTAATACTTTTCAACTTATATTTGTACATATATTTCGCACACCAATTGGTCTAGTATTCTGCGAAAGGGGCGTGGATTTCTAGAGTGTAACTGGAGGGGTGCCTTTGCTTTCTGAGGGGCGACTCTGGCTGAAAAAGAAATGCAAGGGGTTGCACTCGAGCCTTACAAGAGGCGTAGTTTCCTCCCCGAGGGCGTCGTTTCCTCTCGGAGGGGCTCCTCTGGCTGATAAAAAAATGAGGATGCCACTCGAGCCTTCCCAGAGGAGCGACTTTTCTCGGCCAGAGAGGCGCCAACTTTCCATCGGTAGGGAGTGTGGCACATCCCACAGTGCCCCGCCCCCTTGTATCCCCCGGCCAAAATAAGTTAGAAATGCCGTCAAGTGTATCCGATTACCGGTTTTTATAGTATAACCAACTCGAAGCAACGACGTGAACCATTACGAAAATAACTTCCTCTGCCAGTGCTGTGGGTAGCACGTCTATATACTGACATGGGTTTGTTTTCACGCTAGTACCATGTGAATATCTAGTATAGATAGTAGCTCAACTGGTGAGCATCTGATGGCTAACCCGTTGAGCATTTAGTGATAGTCCTGTAAGACAGACATAAAAGATCAGTGCAACTATGAGCCACAAGGGCCCTTCTTGGTTGCACTTTTGGACACTGAACCAGTTGCCCACCAAATCAGCCCTCCCTGGAATACAGAAAAACAAGCCCCCTATTCTTATAATGATTGTCTATGCCGTTTTTAAACACATTCAGTGTTTTGCTACTGACAATGGTTCCTGGCAGCTGGTTCCAGTGTTCGACTACCCTGTTGGTGAAGAAAGACTGTCTTAACCTTGTCCTGCTGTGACTAACTTTAATTTTGAATTGATGACCTCTAATTGCATCATTTCTGTTAAATTCAAACATTTCCCTGAGATATCCCTGTTCCTGACCATGAACAAATTTAAAAACCTCGATGAGATCTCCTCTCAGCCTTCTATATCTAAGTGAAAACATATTCAATTTCTTCAATCTTTCCTCATATGCCAGGTTGCCTATACCATTAACCATTTTTGTTGCCCTCTTTTGTACTCTCTCTAGAAGCCAACAATCTTTCTCATAATTAGGGGACCAAGCTTGGACACAGTATTCTAAATGTGGCCTGACATATGCACAGTAAAGCTTCCTGATGACCTCACTTTTGTATGACGCATTCCTCTGTATTGCCCCAAGCATTCTTAGTGCCTTTTTCCCTGGCTTCTTTGGTCTGTTCTGATGCCCCAAATTTTGTGTTCAAAATAACGCCCAAGTCCTTCTCCTGCTGAGTAACAGATAATACTTCGCCACCCATCAAGTATGGCACCTTCATATTCTGCCTACCTACATGCATGACTTCGCACTTATCAAAATTAAACTTCATTTGCCATTTTTCGGACCACTTCACAAGCTCGTCTAAGTCGTTCTGCAGCAAAACCTGCTCATTGTGCCCTGTTATTGCCATAAAGATCTTCAAATCATCCGCAAATTTCAAAACCTTACTGCTTAGGCCACATTCAATGCTATTCACAAATATAATGAACAATAGTGACCCCAGTACAGACCCCTGAGGGACTCCACTAAGAACATTTTGCCATGATGACTTTGTACCATTTAGCATTACTCTCCTATCTGAAAGCCACAACTCTATCCATTTTAGGATGCTACCTGCAATGCCATGGACCTGAAGCTGCATCATTAACCGTTTATGGGGTACCTTGTCAAAGGCCTTACTAAAGTCAAGATATGCTACATCAACCTGATTTCCCTGATCAAATTGTTCTGGTGAGCCTCTACAAACTGGTGTAAGAACAAGTCCTCTTCAAGGCATTTCCTAAACAGTTTACATGATGGGGAGCCAACACCAACATTTTCATACCCTTTTAGATTAAAGTCACCAAGAATAAGGCATTTCCTCTGAAAGTTTCTACTGATTTCCTCGCAAATCACCTTATCGAGCTCCAGTTGCTGAGAATGTGGCAAAGTTCCTGATCGATACAAAGCTCCTATCCTCAGTTTATTGCTGTTGCCTTTTCCCACAGCAACATCAAGCCAAATGGACTCTACACACATTTTTTACCCCATCTGCTATTTTTTTAGAACTGTATAAGCTATTCACATAGAGCATTACACCACCCCCTTTCACTGCTGGACCCCTATTGCATGAAAACATATTGTATCCCTGGATCTCATAGTCCTGTAAGTTATCCCCAAAATATCCCTCACTGACCCATGCCTCAGTGATGCAAACAAAATCTGGTTTCTCCTCAGCAACATAACACTTGAACTCATCAAATTTGGATCGAATGCTCTGAGCATTAAGCATCATACACTTAACAAAAGTTCCATAACCCTCTTTGGCTTTTTCATGTTGAGTAGCTCTATCATCTCTGGATGAGCAACCACTCTGCCCCTTGATCTACTGCTACCCCTATTTGCTGACTGAGGTTCTATTGCCTATGCTGTCACTATTGGCATATCCCTGAGATGGCAATGCCAATTCTTCCCTCCCCACCCCATTATCTAGTTTCCCTGAAGGACATGTTCATATACTTTGCCTAACACTTGCACCCCCTTCTCGGAGAAGTGCAGGCCATCCCTCTGATAGAGGTCAGATGAGCCATAAAACCTGCACCACTTGTCCACAAAGGTCAAACCTAACTCATTGCAGAGCCTACCTACCCTGGCATTGCCTGCCAGTGCCCTAGAGCTCCACTCAGGGGAGACTCCAGCCCTAGGCAGAATAGCTGTCACAATAACTCTGCTATTGCTTTGCTTCAGGGTGGCCAGAAGGGCCCTGTAGTCCTGCAGCAGCTCCTCACTCCTATTAGGACCTATGTTGTTCACTCCTACCTGCACTATAACTGTACTAAACTGGTTTTCACTGGTGGCCTGTGCCACCACTGGGACCAGGTCTCTAACCTTGGCACCAGGCCTGGTGATGCACCTCCTACCTCTCCGACCTTTACAGAATACCCTATCTAAATGCCGCACACGAGAATCTCCTACGACTAGCACTTTCTCCTTCCTGCTATCACTATCCTGGGGGCAGTCCTCCAATGCCTGGAACCTATTGGATGTTACTACTCCTGCCTGTTGAGCTGCTTGACTAGGTTGCTTCCCACTCCTACCACCTACCACCTGCCACTCACTGCCCCCTTGCTTAGGCTCACGCCTCAAAATCCTCCACCCCCTGACTTTAAACCACTGCCCCTACTGTGAGCTACAACTAGAAATCTTCTGTTCACTAGGAACACTTCTCTTCAGATCTCCCTGCCACCTCCACAGCAGGGGAAGCTACAGTTACCTGGTGGCCTGTGACCACCTGGGCATAGGATGCCCCTGCTACAGACTGCCCCTTCCTTTCTGGCCTGCCCTGTGAAGCAAGGGAAGCTTTGAGCTTGGAAAGCTCTGCCTTAAGGGCCCTAACCTCGTCCTCTAGTGCCTGCATCCTGGTAGTAACCATCCCAAAGGCTGCAGCTTATTCCTACATTTAGATTGAAAAGTAACTTGCTGCAAAATGATTTACCAAATAACAGCAGAGCTAAATAACCGACAAAGCTTAGGTGTATGCTAGTTCCTAACTATGCAGCACTGACAAGGTAATTACAAGAAAGTTGACTGTGGTTTTAAAGAAAGAAGAAATCACTCTCTGAACAACTGCCAAAAAAGAAATAAATAGCTGACAAAAACTGACACACTAGACAAAGACAGACATTAATCTACGGACAAAATGGCGCTGGGCAGCGTCGCTAGGTGTAAATATTATAATCTGCTTGTTAAAAAAAGAAACTTAGGAGATAAAACTATGCAAATATATGCACAGAAGTAATTGCTAAATACCTATCTACATTTAAGCCTAGTATACTGCCCGGTTCTGCAACGACTTATCTGGAAAGTAGCAGCTCCACACCGACGTGTTTCCACCTTGACAACTGGCGGCAAACTGACCAAATTGTAGCCTAAACTGTAGCCACATACCATTGTAAGAACAGTAGTTACCCCGAGTTGCCATAAAGTATTACCACACTAATATGGCCCACCTTTTCAGTGTATGTGATCGGGCCTGCTAATGCGGTCTGCCTGGCCGACCTGACCCGACCTGACCCGACTTGACCTGACCGGCAGTCAGAGTTCATCGCTGAGCACGACAAGTTTGTGCGCTACATCAGCGGCCTGAGCGGCTCGGCGGGAGTGGCCGTGGTCACCGCAGAGCGGGCTGCTCTCTGGACCGACGGACGATACTTCCTGCAGGCTGAACAACAACTCGACTGCAACTGGATCCTCATGAAGGAGGACGCCGGGGTGAGACGAGCCCTGTGGCGTAGCGTCCACACTGGCAGTGGGCGGCGTGGTAAACTACCGTTGATTTGATTACTTTAATTTTACTCATTGCAATTTGGGGGCTCCCAAGCCGTTGGAGTACACTTGTAGTGTGAAGACGGGCACCACAGCTATTGTATTGATTGGCACCACTGTAGTCTGCAGAGGAGCATCCCAGTCGTCGTAGTGGCATTCCTGCATTACGTAGAAGTTGCTGATTTTCTTTTCTCTTCAGAAGAAAATTAGGATGACTCCTGCGAAATCGAATATTGGAAGTTTCAGTCTAAGCATTCTGCAGCATTGCTTAATTACTTTTGTTCTAGGTTGGCGACATCTTAATTTGGCAATACGGAGTCGTCATTGTGTGGTGGGCAAAGACCGCAGGCATTGAGTCATTGTGTCGCAGGCAAAGACCGCACTGCGGCTCATCTGTGCTGCGGTCGCATTGCCGACCGTAGCGTTGGAGGCTGCACTACCTAGGCTGCACCGCCGAGGCTGCACTGCCAAAGTATATCAAGTTTGAAATATATAGCCAGACACAGGGCATTGTTGGTGAATAATCACCTGGTGGGTAAAATGGTAAAAAGGGCACCCTTGTCGAGAATGACTGGACACGTGGGGATGGGAGGGGCCAGGAAGATTGAGTAAAAGGGCTGGGTTGGAAACCCAAAAGGGTGGGTGGGGAATTGTCGCGCAGTTAGCATGCTCAAGCAAATGTTCCGACACCAGAGACAAAACATTTGCGAAGGAACTTAGAGGTTTGTCAGCCACCAGGTCGACCGTAAAGAATTTGAGTGGTGACGTCTCTGAAGCAAATGTCAAATGAGAAAATGAGGGTGATAATCATGTTGGCATCAGCATAGCAAAAAGTACGACTCAAGAAAATACGCGAACGATCTATTCTGGTCGAAGCGCCCAAAAGCCCAAAAGACCCAAGAAAATAACAAAATCAGAATGTGCAGCTAAAAGGAAAACTAAGCAACACAAATACGTAGACTGTATGGAGGAACTCATATCTTGCCAGGGTAGAAAGATGGCTGCCTACATCAGTGTACCATGCACTGATGAGGCAGAGCGTCAGCAGAGCTTTTAAACCAGGGGCCCAACTACTGCACTGAACCCAATTATGCAGAAATGGTGAAGAAAGCGCAATTCGAAGTTCTGCATGGAGATATCTTAAAATGGAATTAGCTAGCAACCAAGCATAAATAAACACTCATTTAAAGCCGCTCGACGCCCTTTTTCCTGACTGGACAAACGCATTTACGTCAACGTTATTTGGAAATGGAATTTTAAACGCAACCAAAACTTGTTCTTGTAGGGTATTGCTGCACAGCAAGAAATAGAGGTACTTGCAATGCAAGTATTTGTCATTGATTCGCCGTGCTAAGCGACTCTGGGTCCTGTTCAGGCTACTCGACAGTAGGTTGTAAGCTCCGCCCACTAGTGTGTGGATAGCCGGTCTTGACCGCAACCAGTCTTGACCATCAACTCCGAAAGGGCACATAGTCTCCTACTTGTTCCTTAGCAGGATCGAAACTGGTTAGTCGAGGTGTCGGGGAGTTTGAAAAGTCTCCAAAACGATTGTAAGTAGATGCGCTCCGAGACGTCCTTGCAAACTTTTTGGTCATATTTTTATTCTAAAATACACAGAACGAAATACAAAGACAAATATAATATAAGCTTCGCTTATCTGGCCCAAATAAAGTCCAGTATCTCCTTCATTTATATTCCTCGTAGCACTTGTTCACGTGCCACCTCCCACGGACATGTAGGTCCCGTATGAAGAAGACTGACGTCGGCAAGGATATTTCCAGACATTTTGCAATAGAGGGTGGGTGACCTGACCCTGAGGGATCGGCAGTTTTCCAAGAGTCCCGTAAGCCCCAAGGGGCATGCGGAACCCAAGGGGGGGGGTTGAATTTGGCCAACCGAACCTAGCGGAAAAAAGTACATTTGGCCAACAACGGAACCTAGCGGGGACCCTTGCGGAGGTAAGCATCGCCCCAAGGGGAAATATTTTCCCCAAAAAAGCAAAACAAAACGGTTAAGCGTGCATGTGGCTAGGTTTTGCTTTCATTCGTCTGAATTTCTAACATTAGATTTAACATTCTAATATACTTTTGCAAGTAAAACAGCTAGCTGGAAAAGGACACCAAAGATGGGCCATAAATGGCCTCCATCGAGCCCGCATGACGCTAAGAAGGGATGACCTCTCCTCGCATTTATCTTGCAAGCCATGGCGGAAGCTGTTCATGGCATGGCGGCCATCGAGGCACCATTAAAGTCATAAAGTCAGTCATAAAGTGTTAAGGCTTAAGAGCCACAGGGGCCCATCTGGGTTAAGCCTATTTGGAAAAGGTACTAGAAATGTACATACTCTCACCCCAATCAATCCCTTACCTCAAGTTCGTAGCAAGCTATATATCGCAGCCTATCTAGCACCAATTCACTTGCTATTGCATAACACACTCCCATTGTGCTACCATAGACAATCTCATCAGTATCACATCCCGAAGGAAGGTGCTGAATCCACTGCTAGGTACACCCTATATAAAGTTATAGAGCGCTTAGACTTAATAAGACTCGCTTGCTATTGCATAACACTCAACAATTACAAACTCCTCCCATCATACCCATTGTGCTACCATAGACAATCTCATCAGTATCACATCCCGAAGGAAGGTGCTGAATCCACTGCTAGGTACACCCTATATAAAGTTATAGAGCGCCTATACTTAATAAGAGACCCAAGGGTCCATCCAGTTAAGTCTGTAAGTGGAAGATAATATAAGCCTGGTAAAAAGTCCCTCCCCAACCATCCCACATCCTGAAGAACCAGTACTCCAATATCCCACACACCTATCAATGCCTATCTACCCAAGCTTTCCAGCCCTATTCCCCTGATCTCTCTTAACACATGTGGATTGAATGCCTTATCAATAATTTTCAAACTGCATCCATGCCTGCTTAAAGGATCTGTGCCGTGTACACTTCTTAACATACATCTCACCCCATCCATCACAGATTAGAACTCAAAAACAAGATTTTCCTGTCTAAAAAATGTATCCATCCTACTTTTAAATACATTCAATGAGGAACTTCCCACATCAACAGGCAGCCCATTCCATTGATCAACAACCCTTTGACTGAAGACCTGTTGTCGCCTAACTGTCCTACACCTCAACTTGTCTAATCTGAATTGATGACCCCTTTGTGATACTCTAAACTGAAGAGCGCCATTTAAATTTACCTGATCTAGTCCTTTAACAATTTTGTACATTTCAATCATGTCCCCCCTTAATCTCCTATACTTGAGTGAGTACATATCTAATGCCACAAGCCTTTCTCCATATTCTAGGTTACCTATTCCACTGATGAGTCTAGTTGCTTCGCGCTGCACTCTCTAACTTGTCTATCTTTTTCTATGTAGGGGCTCCAAGCTTGTACAGAATATTCCAAGTGGGGTCGCACGTATGCTAAGTACAGTTTTTTTCATGACTTCCTTGCTCTTATACATCACACTTCTATTAATGAGTCCCAGCATTCTGAGTGCCCTGTTCCGAGCTGAGCTACATTGCTTTTCTGCTTTAAGGTCTTTTGAAACCAACACACCTAAGTCCCTTTCCTCTTCAATAACATCCAGTTCACTCCCTCCCATTGTATATCTGAAAGTCTCACCTCCAGACTCCAGATGCATGACCTTACACTTGTCATAGTTGAAAGACATCTGCCATTGATCAGCCCACTTTTTTAGGTCCTCCAAGTCTAGTTGAATATTTCTAGATTGATCACAACTGTTTGCCACTCATACCAGCTTGATGTCATCCGCAAATTTGAACACTATTCCTCAGCCCTACCTCAATGTTATTAACAAAGATGATAAAGAGAAGTGGCCCTAGAACAGAGCCCTGTGGTACTCCACTCAGAACATCGTTCCAATCCGATTTACATCCATTTAACATTACCCTTTGTTTCCTTCCCCTCAACCATGCTTCAATCCAACCTATAACTTTTCCAACAATCCCATGTTGCTGTAGTTGATGAATTAGCCTCCCATGTGGAACTTTATCAAAAGCTTTGCTAAAGTCCAAGTACACAACATCTATCCTGCTTTGATTGTCTTCTTCTTTAGTAACATACTCCATGAACTCCGAAAGGTTAGTTAAACAATACCTTCGAGATCGAAATCCATGTTGAGTAAGATTGTGCTTATCCCTTAAAAGATTGTGCTTATCAAGATGAATCTGAACATTCTGTTTAACCAGTTTTTCTAGTACCTTGCAAACTATTGAGGTCAAACTGACTGGCCTGTAGTTCCCTACACACTTCATACTTCCCTTTTTGAAAATTGGTGCTACATTTGCATTTCTCCAATCTTCAGGCACTTCAGAATATTCCATAGACCGCCTGAAAATTATACCTAGGGGAACTGCTAAAGCTTTAGCACACTCTACTAAAACCCTAGCATATATATCATCTGGTCCAGAAGCATTATTAGGTTTTATATTCTGCAACACCTTTTCTACAGCTTCTGTAGTTATTGTAAGATACTCCTACCTATCAACTGTCATGGCATACGATTCAGTTGTTTCTATCCTACCAGAATTATCTTTAGTAAAGACTGATGAGAATTGCTTGCTTAGGGATTCCACAATATCACAATCTTCAACCACTAATTCCCCATCTACCTCCAGTGGTCCTACACTACACTTCTTAGCCTTAAATTTGTAGAAACTAAAGAATCTCTTAGCATTACCTGCTGAACATTCCCGAGCTAATTTGATTTCAGCCAGTCTTTTAGATTCCCTAACACACCTCCTAACGTTATTTCTGGCTATTTTATATGATTTGAGGTTTTCCTCAGAGTTAGCATATTTTAGTTTCCTGAATGCCTTTTTTTTACTCCAATAAATGCTTTACTTCCCCGGTCAGCCATGAAGGGTGTTTAACCCTGGTTAATCTAATTCGCCTATAATACCATTGGCCCTGCTCGGTTACTAGAGTGCCGGCGGGCATTCAGCCGCCTGACCTTTCTGTGACCTAACTACTATCCTCCGCGACAAAAACGATCCAGTTGCATTTTTATAACATTACGGGTCAATGACAAGTACCCTAAATATGCTAGGAACATTGGCAAGCCCTAATAATAAAGGTTCCTACTGTCTGAAATGTTCCTTGTACAAAAAAGAAATCATGCGAATTTGTCCGAAGTTTAAATAGGGTGCCAAATTTTTTAAATACACACGTAGATCAACTTCTTAGTGGGAGCACGGAAAGCCAAATTTATGATTAGAGCAGAGTCCTAGACAAACGTGACGAATGCAGTGAAACAGCCATGCAGAAATTTACAGTCAGAAAAGCTGGCAAATCATAAATATTTGCTTCTGGCGAGTAGTCTCTGGGTAGGATGTTGGTGTCTCAACAGAAATGTGACTGTCCCACCTGCTGTTGCTGTTCTTTACGAGATTGGTGGCGTTATGTATCCAAAGCAGTCGAAGCATCGTAAACATCAATAACTAACCAACATTTATCTTCGGTAAAATAATAAAAATAAAATAAATATCACAATAATAAAAATGGGCGCCCGGAGGAGGCAAAGGCGATCTTGAATGATTCTATCAAGTTTCAGCCCAGTGCAATCGACACCACTAGTACATTGAAGGTCAGATTAGCAGCCTGATATCTGCAGTCGTTGCTGTGATATATGGGGGTGCATGTCGCCAGCATAGGAGAGCACAAACAAGGATGCGTATGCAATGCCGAGATCCATCATCAGGGCAATGTCCCTCCCCAAGCCATTCCCCAGGTGACGGCGCATTATTAACTTGTGAAACGGCCGAACGGACTCGATGCACCACGCCTTCCAACTTATTCCAGTCTACCGGTGTGTTCACCGACCTCCTGAGGGTCAACAAACCGAGAGGCGGTCTACCACCACTCGCTGTAGGACGCAGTCACCAACGTTCATTCGATATCAGTCTCCATCATATGAACATCCATTCGTCACATCCTCGCCAACACATAGTGGAAGAAGCAATCTGTATCTTTCTTGAGCCTGCGGACAGGTACGCCACCGTGCCGTTGGAGCCACTGAGCCACTCCCGGAGAGAAATGTGCTGGCCTGTACCACCGAGGCACCGTTTGCGGCACTCGTGGCACACTGTATCGGCTGGTTGGCGGTGGTGCGATGGCGTCCCCTCTGGGCCACTATTGGCAGATGCTTAAATGGCTGGAGTATGAAAAGAATGCGAAATTCGACCCTCTGACCATTTCTGCACTGTTGCTATGTTGACTATGCTTTTTGTGGGCGACAGCGATGCCATCACATAGCACAGCTTAATAGTAGCGAAGGCAAACTCAAAACTGGCCTTGTGTATGAAATGAACCAAGAAAAGTTTCATTTAGACGCATAGATGGACATCGGGTATGTCACTTCATCCAAAGTGTTCAGGAAGCAGACCAATGCTGGCCACCGTCTGAGCGATAGCAGTCGCCAGGAGCTACAGCAGGCAAAGCAAACATGGCTCAGGAGCGGTTGTTCAACGCTATAAATGACTGTGATCGCAGCACGGATGAGCCGCAGTGAGGTTCCTGGGCCTGTGACAAGCCATCACACCTCAGAAATTGTATTGCCCGATTCAAATGTCGCCAGCGAAAAAAAACCGAATGCTGCACAGTATTGTGGGCAAACTATTCTAGTGCACGAGCCCACAGGACTATCTTCTTCGTATTCTGCAGAAAAGAATGCAAATCAGCAATTTCATGGTGTATGTCTGAAGCACACGCAGACCATGCACCAAAGCGAGCCAATGTAGCCGACTGGTTGACATTCCCACGTGAAGACTGCACGCTCCATCGCACTTGTGCCTAAGTCAGTGACAACTCCCACGGCTGACTCCGCACGTACACGACGGCACATTACAATAATCGCGTGCAAAGGATGCACACAACCAGGATCGCTCGACAAACCTATTTGACTGTGCCATTTTCAAAGCATCACATAACCCAAGGGAGCTTTTGTTTCTAGAAGTTATTTTGATGCGAGCAGCGAGCTTAACACTAAACAAGCAAGTCGCGTGAGGTATGAGGCTGAAATTGCGTGCGTAGTTGAAAAAGTGATCTATATAGCGAACAGGTTCATTATCGCCGCAAGTTCAACTACCGCTGCAGTCTGAACTATTTCGGCAGATATGCGTGCTTTTGTTTGGGTTAATGTGAACTTTGTGCGATGCGTAATGCCTAAGAAGTTTTCAGGATTAGTAGTGGTATATCCGAAACGTCAAATTGAACATGCATGGGGAAACCAACTGCCTTAGTGAACTGAACGGCAACGTTTGTGGATTTGCTGTTCCGACTGACTGAAGATGTATCTAAACGATTATTAATATATTTCTTCCTTCCCTGCATCCCGACCTCGGGTTCTGAGTGGTGCTTGACCCGTTTTGCTGTGCTTCTGCCTCAGGCGCCGGAGATATCCGAATGGCTGACTGCCCAGCTGGGGGCCGGAAGTCGGGTCGGCAGTGACCCCAGACGGATGGCAGCGCTCACCTGGCTCGACCTGGATAAGAAACTACACGGTGGGCTGGTCTGCCTCGGGTGCCGGTGCTGGCACGGACCTTCTGGTGGATGTCCCAGAGCTAATCGTTATCACTACTGCAAGCTATTGCAGTATAGGTGTGTGCTACTCTGGGTTCAATGCATCTTCGTGCGAAATTCATGTTTACTTAATATTCCATCGACATGCATCTTTGGGTACAACATATTGACATTCTGTTCATGTCAACTTTACAACTTGGCTAGACACGCCATTTCCTTTAAGCCCCATGTCGTGGTGATAATTTACTTCCGTGGTCATGTTGCCCTAGTTGTAGCTGTTCTGTGTTGGACTTTTGGTGTTCAAATCTGACACCTCTAAAGCCCGGCGGCTACGCTCGCCCGACCGGCCGGCAGGGCCGGCCGACTGCCCGGTCACGCTCAGTCTCCAATAGAGTCACCCGGCGAGAGCTGCAGCGTTTGTATCGTGGTACCTCAGCACAAGAATCGTATACACACTCCGCACCAAATAACATTGTAACAGTAGCCACAACAAGGGCAACATGACCATGGAAGTAAATTATCACCACGACATGGCGCTTCAAGGAAACAACGTGTTTAGCCAAGTTTTATGTCGTGTCTAACCATGCATTATGCATTGAACTCGGGAATGCCCTACTATCCTAGGAAAGCCAAGCATTTTCAACATGATTTCATCAGGATGCCTCTAAAGCCAGGGCATCTACCTGCTGCTGTTTAACCGGAAGATGTTTGTTCGGTTAAACACAATGATGAACGTCTACAACGGGTTACACAGCGGGTAATCGCTGCCCACGGATATTACAATCCGTGTACGTTTTCCCAGATGAGTCTGTGGAGTTAGTCAGCGTCGACGTGAATTTGATCAGCGAAATGTGGAAGAAGGGACGGCCGGCTGCACCCAGCGCGCCCATGACTGTGCACCCTCTGAAGTATGCTGGTCAGTGACCATCAGCAGAGCCGTGAGACGTACCGGTCAGACGTACCGCGCCCATGACTGTGCACCCTCTGAAGTATGCTGGTCAGTGACCATCAGCAGAGCCGTGAGACGTACCGGTCAGTGACTCCGACCATTCTCTGCAGTGTATTGACCAGTGAACCCGACCATTCCGTATGAAGCGTGCCTGTTGGTAACCTCTACCGAGGGGTGTCGTTTTACATACTTTTAAGGGGGCAAGTGTTCCCTCAATGTTGGCTTTGCCCCCTCCCCCAACAATTTCAACTTAACATGGGACCCTATGGAGTGTGCCCCCCTCACACGATCCATTTGGGGCTGCCTATTGCATTCATGTAACTTTCCACCTCTCCAATAATTTTGGAAGTTAACTCTAGCATGCCTCTTTCCACCTCCCCAATAATTTTGGAAGTTAACTCTAGCATGCCGTGAAGCATGTCGATCAATGATGCCAACCATCCTCTGAAGTAGGTCGGTGTGGGGGGACGAGTGGTCTAGGGGTAAGATGCTCGTCTCACAATCGAAAGGTTGTGGGTTCGAGTCTCACCTGTCGCTACTCTTCGCCCGCGACCAATCGGCGTGAGAGATTGGCGACGCTACACGACTCAACGGTCGACGTGTCGTAAAACCAATAACCAACCAAGTAGGTCGGTGTCTGGCAGTATTCGGTTCTAGCCATAGGATACCGGAGCATACCTGCTAATCCCTCGCTTGCATACCCCAACCCCTCCGCTTCCCTCAATCTTGGCAGACGCCGCCCTCCAATCTGTAAGTGATCAGCGTAGACACTGGTATGTCGTCGATATTCGTTGGTCATTTATCAATATAACATGTAACTATATAATATATATATATATATATATATATATATATATATATATATATATATATATATATATATATATGTGTGTATATATGTGTATATATATATATATATATGTGTATATATATATGTGTATATATGTGTATATATATATAGTATGTATATCGATGAGTTTTATGTGGATTAAGAGGATTTATGGATAAATGATAGTCTGCAATTTAATCGCTAGTACAAACCGGCCGTTCTCGTTTCTTGCATGCGAAAGCACCAACGGCATAGTCCACCGCAAGTGTTAATGCAAAATGCTTCTCCTTATACTGAGTGACCGCGGCTCATGCCTACCGACCATTTACGTAGCTGTAACGTATCGACTGGGGTCTCGGCAGAGCTTCAAACATATTGATAGACGTACCCGAACGGCCGGTGTATTCTGTACATGTATTCTTGTTCGTAGCTGCTGTAATTCCGGGACCATCCGCGATGAAGGATATTTAAAACGATGAGCACCCTCGGCCATAATATCGTTGTGATTGATCCCCGGCGACTCCAGGTAACCAGTCCCAATCTTACGCCACCCGCACACCCCAGGTGTTAGCTGGCAAGACAAGGTGGCGGAGGTTCGGGCTGCTCTGAAGGCCGCCTCCACACGCACCAAGAAGGTGGAGGCCCTCCTCGTGTCTACCCTGGACGAGGTCGCCTGGCTTTTGAATGTGCGGGGAGGCGATGTCCCCAACACACCAGGTAACCAAGCACGGGCTAAGGTCGCCGTCTTTGCTTCGACGGGAGTTATCGTGTCCGTTATTTGCCTGCTGCAAGGTTGTGGTGTGTAGTATCCGCTCGGGATACGCTTTTCTTAAAGGTTATCGTGTGCAGTATCTGCCAGGTATGACCCTTGCTGCAAGGTTATCGTGTGTAGCATCTGCTGGGTATGCGCCTTGCCGCAAGGTTTCGGTGTCGTGCGGCAAATTTCGAGACGTTAAATTTGGTGGCCATCGAAGAGGGTGAGGATGTTGGAAGTGAAGGCGCAAGATGCTAAACGTGGTGACCAGGAGGTACTGATGCTGATAACCAGAGCGCAGTCAGCTTGGGTGGGAATATTCAAGGGCAATATTGCGACGCTCTAATGTTTGCTGAAACAAGTATAAAACTCTTCAGACTGATGAGTAAGTGCGTGCAGTAGCATCGCTATTCAGAACAATGACTGGGTAAATTCTACAGAAATCTGTTCGCTCTTTGAAACGCCAGGGTGTGGATAAGCAGGCATTAGATGACCCGAGAGTCGTCTCGAAATTACATAGACTGTATCGACAGGTCTGCCAGACAATGGCTGGTTGGTTGACATCCCTCGAGTTCTTTTGTCACGAATAATGACAGACTTCATCAAAATCCTGTCTCTTTGTCATCGCAATTGCAAAGATGCATGGTCTAGAATAACGATGGAATGTGTGCCTAGCTTTTGCATGGGTGAATAGACGATTTGTGCAGCCTGACATTAGACTCCGCCACGTTTTAGTCTCAGACTGTCGCACTCTGCTATTTTAAGCCGGCATATGGTCATACCTTGTTAATTCCGGAAAAATATGTCGAGACATGCATATGGTGTCTGGGAGCTGGGAGACGTGCTCCCAATAGTTTTCAAAATACTTGCTAACTTCAAATACTCCATGGCCAGTGTCGTTTTTGCTCAACTTCACCGACTTAATTTTCTTTGGTCGCATTTCCCCTTCAGTTTTGATCTGCTTGCTGCCCATTTTACCTGCCTCCGGACAACACAAATGCGTGTACCGCCTCTGAAGTCGTCCTCTCCTCCCTACTTTCTGCATTCGTGACGCGTCTCTTGGCTTCCACAGTGGTGAACAGTTACTTGGTTGTGGACATGGACAGCGTACACCTATTTGTGGACAACAACAAAGTGACCAGTGAGGTGCGGGCCCACCTCCGCCTTGACGACTGCTCAGAGCCCTCGGAGTGTATTATGTGAGTACTGAAAGTCCGCTGTCTGTCGCTCTCAGAATGGCATATTTGGGCTTCCATTGTACTTGGGCTCCCAAGTGCAGTCTTCATTACCGTATCGAACGCCGTGTGGGAGGGAGGCCACTGACGTTCTGTTTGGCACATGTGTCTGTTATCATGTGCCAGGTACTGGCAGGCTGTAGCTGTACCAGAGTCGTGTGTCGGTTACCACGTGCCAGGTACTGGCAGGGGGCGTCGGTAGCTCAGTGGTTAAGCTGAGCGTCTGGCAAGCCAGAGGTACGGGGTTCGATTTCCGGCGGCGCCCGCCCTTCCTGCCGGGGTGAGAGGCAGGCGACGCCGTATGGCCTCCGCTGCTGAGTGCGTCGTAAAGTCACAACCAGGTACTGGCAGGCTGTAGCTGTACAGGAGTCGTGTGCCGGTTACCACGTGCCGTGTGCCAACAGGCTGCGCCGGTATGAGGAGATCTCCAGCTTCGTGTCTGAGATGTGCCGGGTCAAGTGGCGCCACCTGGTGTGGGTGCCGTCCCGCTGGAGCTACGCAGGTGGCGCCAGCTACGCTCTCTACAAGCAGGTGGGCTGTGGCAGCGTACCTTCACCGAATGTACATGGGATGCATGGGTCGAGGGATGGTATTTCTTTTCGCTGTGTGTGAAGTAGTGCTGGACAATGTAGCCAGAGAGGCACCGGAGCCCGTTGATCCCTACCTTTGGTGGTGAACCATTTCGTCATGTTAATTGTGGGGACGAGTGGTCTAGGGGTAAGATGCTCGTCTCACAATCGAAAGATTGTGGGTTCGAGTCTCACCTGTCGCTACTCTTCGCCCGCGACCAATCGGTGTGAGAGATTGGCGACGCTATATGACTCAACAGTCGACGTGTCGTAAAACCAATAACCAATAACCAAAAGTCATGTTAATTGTGTGGATCCTGACTAAAATTAGTTAAAGGGTACACAAAGTTTGTGTTCACCCTGAATCGATAAATTGATTGCCCTTTTAGTAGACATGCACTACTAGACATGCCCAGTGCTGTTCAACAGTTTGGTGGACGCAACACTGTAATTTCCCATTCAGCTGAAAGGAGAGAGAGACTCCTGCTCCAAATGTGCTCTCTGCGCTCCAGGAGACTATAGTAGCCATCGCGTCCTAAAGCACCACAGTAGCCACCCAGCCAACTAAGCCGCAGGAAGATAGTTGTACGATTTCCTGCCTATCGCATGTGCTTGCTTCTCCTGTCTGCTCATGTTTGCTGTTCCTGTCTGCTCCTGTCTGCTCCTGTCTGCTCCTGTCTGCTCCTGTCTGCTCCTGTCTGCTCCTGTCTGCTCCTGTCTGCTCCTGTCTGTTCCTGTCTGTTCCTGTCTGTTCCTGTCTGTTCCTGTCTGTTCCTGTCTGTTCCTGTCTGTTCCTGTCTGTTCCTGTCTGTTCCTGTCTGTTCCTGTCTGTTCCTGTCTGTTCCTGTCTGTTCCTGTCTGTGCCTGTCTGTGCCTGTCTGTTCCTGTCTGTGCCTGTCTGTGCCTGTCTGTGCCTGTCTGTGCCTGTCTGTGCCTGTCTGTGCCTGTCTGTGCCTGTCTGTGCCTGTCTGTGCCTGTCTGTCTGTCTGCTCGGACTGGCTAATCTGTCACAGGTGCCGCCTGAGCAAAGGCTGTTCGAGAAGTCGCCAATCATACGCATGAAGGCGATGAAGAACGCTGCCGAGCGGGCCGCCATGAAGCAGGCTCACCTACGAGACAGTGTCGCCCTCTGCGACTTTCTCGCCATGCTCGAGAAGTCGGTTAGTCTCCCGTATAAGTCGTGTTCACTGCTAGTTCGCGCGGTTGTTCAATGAGTTACCTGACTCACGTGATTGTATTTACTGATGCAACGACACACAATTGATCCAGTGTGCGGATAAGCATTGCCTTACCAGGCGAAGCGTTTATACCATGTGAAACCAGAACAGCTTGGCATCAGTTTTTGGTTGTGCTATCAAAATAGATTTGCTATGTTCCGGACAATTAGATACGGTGACTCAACACTGCGTCATAGGTAGAAGCTGAGGACAATGCCGGGGAGGGAGTTCACTCTGCTCGAAGCAAATTTCTTATTGGGTGTTCGGCGTAGGTTAGACATTCTGGAGCAGAAGTTGATTGTAGATCCCCCCCCCCCCCCACCCCAACATTTTTACTTCGATACAGCAGAGTCACCCTACCTTTGGGGGTGGGGGTAGTTATTTGGGCTTTAGGACGCTTCGAGCAAAGTGGATCATTTGCGGAGTTACCCTACCTCTGCTTCTGGAGCGTGACTGTCTCGCCGTGCCACAGGTGAAGGCCGGGGAGCCGTGGACGGAGGTCTCGGTGGAGTTACCCTACCTCTGCTTCTGGGGGGTGACTTTCTCCCCCCGCCACAGGGGGAGGGGGGGGGGGCGGGGGGAGGGTTTTGGTTGACCCACCCCCCTCTCTTTTTGGGTTGTGTCTTTCCCTCCTCCCCCCGAAAGAGGGGGGAGGGCCTGGAGAGGTCTCGGTGGCCCGTCGGTTGCGAGAGTATCGGGCAGAACAACAGCTGTTCCGTGACGTCAGCTTCAAGACCATTGCCGGCTTCGGCCCGAACGGCGCCGTCATCCACTACCACGCCATTCCGCAAACAGACGCCGTTGTCGACACCTCCAACCTGCTGCTGCTCGACTCCGGAGGTGGGGTCGCCCGCCTGTCTGTCTCGAGACAGTCTACCGCTGGGCTGTGTGGGGGACAGTCGCTAGGCTGTGTAGGGGACAACAGTTGGCTGTGTGGGGGGTAACAGTTGACGTGGGTAGGGCTGTGTCCGGACTACAGCTGGCTGTGATAGGCTGGCATTGATATAGGGTCGTGACCGCACTGTAGCTGACTGGTAGGGCCGTGGTGGCTATGATGCGGCTGTAGCGATGGTCCCTTGCGACAGCAGTAGCCGAAGTATGACTCGCCATTTTATCTTGGCCAAGTGGGTGCTTTCCCCATCAGTTTCGATGAGGAAATTCGTTTTGCTGTGACCAAATATGCCCGAATCTAGGACTACTTACTGATCCACCCGAACAAAAATGTCCGTACTCCTGCCGGCTGTGGTCATTATTGATCTGGCTCCACTGATGACTAATTGTATTTGTTACATAGTTGGCAAATTGCGCCCAACAGATGTTTAGCTGTTTTTATCTATAGCCAACTGAATACAATTTCACTTGTCCACCTCGGTCGTGAAAGTGAACCACTCAATTTTGGCTACCGTGCAATGCTGGTGGGCTGAACAGGCATGCGATTTATAAATAAATTTGGCATGGCCATGTTTATTATATTATCTGTTCTGCTACGCCAACTAATGGGAAATGAGACGACCAAGCTTTTGGGTGAGAGATCTCTGAGAGGTTGTAAAATGGAGACGCTAGGAACTCCTGAAATCAGGCAATTTCATATTAATGTTTGCAGTGCATTTATAAAACCCATTTGAAATGGATGTGTAAAATTGAATCGGGAAATAATCGAGGGAAACCTCAAAGTGGTCCTTTTTCGGAACAGGTTGGTTTTTCTGCCAGTCTGAGAACATGTGGCCTCGCTCCCGCCCTCACTGCCACTCACTCCTGAAATCTGGAGATATATACTTCTCGTTTTATAGCTGGCGGGAAGGTGTGCAGAGAGCAATATCCGAATGGAACTCTCTTTCTGAATGTTGTAACTGCTCCTTTCTGCCTATATTCGAGAGATTACTGGATGGGAGCTGGCATGATATCGAGCAGGAAAGCTACAATGCCCAGAGTTCAAACACTAGATGGAACTAATGGAAGAATTGGACTATGCACTCGTAAGTCATACCATAGTATAACGTGATAGTACTAGGTAGACATACATAGGTACACCAGTTAGAAATATCCAATGTTTCGGCAATTTTATTGTGAACAGCATGCATATTGTTTGCAGTGTATTGGCTACGTGCAAAGGCCTTAAAACAAAACCCCCATGATTCAACCTGATGATTCTCTTTATTCTGTATCCTCGCTTGACGCAATTTCCGGTTGTGCTACCCCACTCGTCGGCCTCGTAGGCTTACTGTGCGTCACGGCAGATTCCACGGTAAAGATTACCAAGATAGCTCTGCCCGGTGTACAGCGAGTGCTGTGTGGTGTGTAGTGTTGGAGCCGGTGTCCATCGCGTGCCCCCTGTGTTTGGATTGATGGCCGGTGTCCATCGCGTGCCGTGTGGGTTTGGATTGATGACCGGTGTCCATCGCGTGCCGTGTGGGTTTGGATTGATGACCGGTGTCCATCGCGTGCCGTGTGGGTTTGGATTGATGACCGGTGTCCATCGCGTGCCGTGTGGGTTTGGATTGATGGCCGGTATCCACCGCGTGCCGTGTGGGTTTGGATTGATGACCGGTGTCCATCGCGTGCCGTGTGGGTTTGGATTGATGACCGGTGTCCATCGCGTGCCGTGTGGGTTTGGATTGATGACCGGTGTCCATCGCGTGCCGTGTGGGTTTGGATTGAGGACCGGTGTCCATCGCGTGCCGTGTGGGTTTGGATTGATGACCGGTGTCCATCGCGTGCCGTGTGGGTTTGGATTGATGACCGGTGTCCATCGCGTGCCGTGTGGGTTTGGATTGATGACCGGTGTCCATCGCGTGCCGTGTGGGTTTGGATTGATGACCGGTGTCCATCGCGTGCCGTGTGGGTTTGGATTGATGACCGGTGTCCATCGCGTGCCGTGTGGGTTTGGATTGATGACCGGTGTCCATCGCGTGCCGTGTGGGTTTCGACTGAGGACTGGCAACAAGTATGGTGTACTTGGGGCAGTGCGATGGTCTCGCTGCGGGGACCACTGGGCCCTCCATTACCGAGCATGCTGCTTCGTCCCTGTGCTGACCGTTGCCACCTCTTCACGGGATCTGCCCCTGCGTCCCAGAGTTGGCGCGTGAACTCCTGACTTCAGCGTGACACTCGTCCTGTCAGACTGCCGGCCGTGGCTGTCGTGACGTAACTGTGGACGCGAGGTGTGACGTAATCGCTGGCGTCCTCGTGTGCCGGGCAGGACAGTACCTGGACGGCACCACAGACGTGACGCGGACCATGCACTACGGCGAGCCCACAGACTTCCAGCGCGAGGCCTACACGCGTGTGCTGATGGGAGTCATTGACCTGGCCTCCCTGGTCTTCAAGAAGGGTGCCACCGACAGTCGGGTGAGGGCCGTCAGATGACTGCAAACCACCGATCTAATATTCTGCCTAAGGTTTTATTTTGTGTATGTATATGTGTATGTTCATACTGCACGCCTCGCATCGCCTTCCCTCCATTTGTGTGTGCGTCGTTGGCAATTACCACTTTAGAATGTTCCCTTCGCGAGCGATGAGGAATTTCTCCGACCGAGAATTCCTGTGATAGGAAGCACATCACATAGCATTACCTTGCATCTGTTAGTACGTTAATGAATAGCTGTTTCCCCTTTTATTATATGCGTGTCGATTTTTAGGTGGACATCTTGGCCCGTCGACATCTGTACGCCGTTGGTTTGGACTACCTGCATGGTACTGGTCACGGCGTCGGCCTATTCCTTCAGATTCACGAAGGTGAGGCCGCCTTTTTCCCCATGTAAACTCTTCTCGATTGTGATGGCGATGCGCGATTGCCGCAAACTGTACGTGTATGTTGGCCAATGTGTCGACGGTAGGAGCAGCCAGTGTTTTATATTAGCTGGTCTCTTTTTCTGAATTGATGATGGAAGACATGTAAAGAGGTGGGAACTTCATTACAATTACAATGATGAAGCTGGCATTTATCTGATTTGATTGGATGTATCTGAGGAGCTCGCCACGTTATGACTCCGTATCAGACTTGGAGGCTGGGTGGGTCTGAGGAGCTCGCCACGTTATGACTCCGTATCAGACTTGGAGGCGTCACGACATGCACGAGGTAGATTTGGACATTCTGCAAACATCTCTGTATTGTTTAGTCTATGCATTATTTAAATCAGAGCTTTTTTGTATGCATATCCTGTCCAATCAAACCTCGGCATACACAACGGCCGACGAATCTTGGAAATACAACTGAAATTGTGGTACGTGCAGGTTTCGTGGCAGCTCCGTACGTGCAGCCTTGCAGAGTCCTTTGCAACTATTAGGTTCATGTGCACTTACTTTACATATCGCAAATATTAGTTGCATGAAGAAATGCAACTATGCGCAACGCACCGGGTTGCTTCGGGTTTTCCTTGTTTGCCAACTGCCAACTGCCAATTTCCCAAGTTCCCAATTTCCCGTCCACTCCTAAGCGTGACAATCTGACAGGCGTGGGCGAGCCGCCTCGCCTCTGTGCGGTTATGTCACGACCATGTCGTCTCTGCCAGAGGCGCCGTACGTCGCAAAGCTGACTCAGAATTCCTGTAGCTTTAAGGTGGACAAGGCCACTGATACCACCTGGCCAGCTGTGACATACCACGCCCAGAAGTCTGTGCCAGGTTCTCTGTTCATGCAGGGAACCTGAAGTCCGCGGCTGTGCAGAAAGCGAGTGCAACGACGTTAAGAAGCGTAAATGGCTCGATCCGCATCCTGGATGCGGCTCTAGATGTTAGCCACACGACTTGGCAACAACCGGAGTGCTTGATGGCTAGACTTCAATTTATATTTAAATGAAAACACTTCGTTTGCAAGCACTTGGCTATCCCATTCATGACTGGGACTAAGGGAATATCCACATGAATCAGGTACCTGATGAAGGTATCGAGTACACCAATCAGGGCAACAGCCGAAGCTTGGGTAACTAGCAAATGGTCGAATTGTAATATCAGCTCACTTCCTGCTGCCGTCATGCACTTCCTGAATAGTTGATGTACGTTTTAAGATGTACACAGCACAACCATTTTGAGTCCTGTAAATATATAATGTTGATTTTGAAATAGAAAATGTTGAAAGAATGAAAGGTGCTTATCTATTCAGTGTATGCAAAATAGTAAGCTAAATAATGCCGGTGGCTCTTCGAAGATTGCTATTGTGCGTCCCATGCATGGTCGCATCAGATATACTGGCATCGCAGGCGCAAGGCTGCCAACAAAGCTGCTGGTGCGAATACCCAGGTTAAAAATGCCTGAAGACTATCGTTGAGAAGTCGCATACGCAAAATAAGTCTGGGAAGCTGGTACTGCGTCTGCATTATCCTTCTGAATCACACCACATATCCTTCAAATTATGCATACGCATCGGTGCTGTGACTCATATTTTGTTTCGTATTTCAACATCAGTTCAGTTGAGCATTATTTGGAACGGCAATTGCATCAAAGCCTCGCAATTACTGTCAGTTTCTGTCCGCATGACTGTTCTCGCTGTCGTAACGCATCAAACCAGCTGGGCAGGTGATAATCGTGTTGCAATGCTGTCCACAGCTTCCATTCAACTGCGGGTGTACCAGAAGGAAGAGCACATAATTGAAGAGGGCATGTTTTTCTCAAACGGTTAGTGGCTGACAATGTTGTCTTATCGCAGACTTGTGTGCAGCACCCGTGCATGTAATGAAGCTGCGCGTTAAGTGTTAATTAAATATGTCATCGTGTGTATCATCCGATGAGATGGACATATTTTGAACTAGTTTCATATGAGGTGGGGATGGGGCGATGCGAAAATTTAATAGCTATTAAAGAACTATTCTGATCTTGGCTATGTGCGTGTGGATCATTCCGTGACAGTATTTTCTTGATGAAACTCTTCTAGAATTCGGTATATTTACTGGCCTGTAATTTTTTTTAGTTTACGAATGTTTTTCTGGTTGTCAATTGTCAGAGTATTATCTCACGCTTGTGACAATGTCTGTGGGGCTACTAAGACCGAATAGTTCTCACATTAGTTAGTAGCCTTTGTTTTTGATAATGAACTGGTTCCTGCTTGGTGCAATTCGATGCAGCTGGCAACATCAGCCACTGGTAGTCTTGTGCGCTTCTACCTCTGGTATTCGGGCATTTCACACAGGTTTTCCAACAGAGTTGAATTATTGGCGGCCCCGCCATCACTGAGGGAACACAGAAGCGAGAAGGCTACCAGCCTTGAAGGGGCTCTTGGGGATTTTGATAATTATTCCTCTTGCTGATGATTATTGGTGATAGCTAGCTATGAGTAGCAATAATTCATGGCCGATGACTGATTGATGACTGAATTACCTGATGGGTGTCTGATGGCGAAGGGGAATGAATCAATATCACACCTTTCCTCAATAACAAACAAAAATATAAAATAAAGGCCTCGTTTTATAGTCAAAATAATGTTACGTTATCACGCATACGCTGGTAAAATAGCCGCTGTGTGCTTTTTCTTGTTTTTCTTTATTGAGGAAAGTTCATAGTGTTATATTTATTTGTTTTAAGTGTTCCTTGCCAGACCGCTAAGCAATTTATATAACATGAGTGAGGATAGCTGGTAATGACCGCTGATGGTGGTTGGTCACATGTGATGGCTGATAATGACTGAATATGACTGAGGATGTCGGGTCTGGCTTCGTTGCTGACGTCATCTCCCGGCTGCCCAGAGCCTGGCTACTACGAGGAGGGCCAGTTCGGTATCCGACTGGAGACCATCATGTTCGCTAAGCCTGCCGAGGATCTAGCACACAACTTCACCGGCCCGTACCTACAGTTCGAGGCAGTCTCGCTGGCGCCGTTCGAGTCGCGCCTGATCAAGCTGGAGCTGCTCAGCGATGATCAGGTGGGCGGCTGTAGGAGCAAGCAAGCTCCCTTCCCTCCAGTCAGCCCCACACATCCAAGCAGTGTGGTACTTGGGGCTTAATTAGCGCGCGAGCTCCCTCTGGATGCTGGGGCAAACGTTTGAGAGACTTCGGTGGTGTATGCGCAATGCATTCACCAGCGTAAGGATGTACTCAGTCCTCACGAGCAGTCCTGCCAGTGGCCGTCACCGCTCGCGTCACCAGCTGAGTGACTCCCTCTGTCACGTGGTCAGTGGGGTGACTGTCGCGGCGGTGCTTCCTCAGTTGGACTGGTTGAACGCTTACCACCAGCGCGTGCGTGACGAGGTGGGACCCGTACTCCTGGAGCAGGGTCGGACCAGCGGTCAACAGTGGCTGCTGAAGAAGACCGAGCCCCTCCAGCGGCAGGTCAAGGTCAGTCGCCTGAGTCAACCGGCAGCACCGGGTCTCTATGCTCCCAGCACTGGATCTCTATGCTCGCTGCACTGGGTCTCCATGCTCCCAGCAATGGGTCTCCATTCTTCCAGCACTGGGTCTCTATGCTCCCAGCACTGGGTCTCCATGCTGCCCAAAGGGACGAAACTCTTCCGGCGGAACAGGGAAGGGAGTACGTTCCACCCTTCCCGTCCCACCCAGTCGATGCTCCTGTGCAGTGTGAGCCTGCGGGCCATCGAATAAAGTCGGTCTGTGCAGGAATCGCCCACAGCTCTGTCACACTGAGTCTTCACTTCATTCTCCTTCGCAGACGTCATAGGTGTCGTCTACATACGTGCTGTGAAATATCTCCGATGTGGAATGTTCACGTGTGATCGATGCGGTTGTCAACCCCCGGAGATGTAGCAAACACAAGGTGTCTGCAGTTTTATCCATCCGCAGCTTAAGGGCAGAATCGGCGAGTGGTCTCAGATTGCTCATTCAGGTCATGGTCAAGGTATTAAAGTTCTGGGGCTAGGGCAAATTGTACTCTGGCCGCGTCCTCGTCTGAATGCAGTTCTTAAATGGCAATTGAGCAATTTATCGGTAGTAAACCTTGGAGGATGCAGTCGAAAGCTAAGCATCTGCGCATACATAAGTGAAAACGAGAAGTTTGAAGCGAATGTCAAGTCATGTCTATGTATCACCCGGAACGTTTAGCAGTACCACACGACCACTGGCGCTCTTGAAGATAATACGGGCTGTTACGATGGAGACATGGCTAAATCGGAACCTCCACAAGAATACATTTTTATGGCTGATATTGCTCTTGATGTCTGACTGTAGGCGGAATTTCACTAAACAATTTGATCTTTAAAAATTAGCAACATAAATCATGAAAGATGGCTGGTTAAATATATAAGACTGAGATGAGCCACCATGTTCCCAGTAATTCTGAAGTTCAATGATTGAGCCACACCACGTCGTTCACCGCCTCTTCCTGGACACAACTGTTCCTCCCCTGCTGCGAGAGATAGTGAATTTTGCCACGTCACGTCGCTTACCACCTCTTCCTGGAGCACAATTGATCCTCCCCCACTGCGAGGGATGGAGAATCTTGCCATGGCAGGTCGCTTCCTGGAGCACAACTGATCCTCCCCAACTGCGAGAGATGGGAAATTTTGCCCGCACTGGAAGGATTAAAATCCAAATACTTAATCAATATGGTGCCTGACTTACTGTAACTCTGGGGACGACTGATGAACCAGTGACGTCCCTCCTGTTGAAAACCGCGGTGTGAGGGACCGCTGACTTCCCCGTTCTTGGCTTAGTTGGGGATTCCGGGTGGGTCGCGATATCTGGACCCTCTCGGTTTGGTACCTTGCTGATGTTGATTTATAATTGTCCGTATTCATTCTGAAAATGTTTGGAAAATAATGGCGTTGACCCCCTGGCTTGGTGAGAGATCTCAAGCCATGCTGCCGTCAGCCGCGGTGTGAGCGACCAGTGGTGCCCGCCATTTTATGCCGTGGTGTGAGTGGCTAGTGATATCCCTGCTATTGTAAGCCGTGGTGAGTGGCCAGTGATGTTCCTGCTGTTGCAGGCCGTGATGAATCACCAGCAATGCCTGATACAATAAGCCCCGGTGTGAGTGACCAGTGAAGTCCCTGCTGTTGTAAATTGATTGTGTGGCCGGAAATGTCCCTGCTGTCGTAATCCGTGGTGCAAGTGATCAGTGATGTAAACAGAGGTGCGAGTGGCTAGTGATGTAAACCGAGGTGCGAGTGGCTAGTGATGTAAACCGAGGTGCGAGTGGCCAGTGATGTATGTCGTGGTGCGAGTGGCCAGTGATGTATGTCGTGGTGCGAGTGGCCAGTGATGTAAACAGAGGTGCGAGTGGCCAGTGATGTAAACAGAGGTGCGAGTGGCCAGTGATGTAAACAGAGGTGCGAGTGGCCAGTGATGTAAACAGAGGTGCGAGTGGCCAGTGATGTAAACAGAGGTGCGAGTGGCTAGTGATGTAAACCGAGGTGCGAGTGGCTAGTGATGTAAACCGAGGTGCGGTGGTAGTGGCCGAGTGATCGTGATGTAAACCGAGGTGCGAGTGGATACCGGGAGTGATCTGTGACGTAAACCGAGGTGCGAGTGGCTAGTGATGTAAACCGAGGTGTGAGTGGCCAGTGATCTGTGTCGTGGTGCGGGTGGCCAGTGATCTGTGTCGTGGTGCGAGTGGCCAGTGATGTATGTCGTGGTGCGAGTGGCCAGTGATGTAAGTCGCGGTGCGAGTGGCCAGTGATGTAAGTCGCGGTGTGAGTGGCCAGTGATGTAAGCCGCTATGTGGATGGCCTGTGGTGTAAGCCGCTATGTGGTTGGCCTGTGGTGTAAGCCGTTATGTGGTTGGGGTGTGGTGTAAGCCGTTACGTGGATGGCCTGTGGTGTAAGCCGTTATGTGGATGGTCTGTGGTGTAAGCCGTTATGTGGATGGTCTGTGATGTAAGCCGTTATGTGGTTGGCTTGTGATATAAGCCGTTATGTGGTTGGCCTGTGATGTAAGTAGTTATGTGGGTAGCCATTGCTGTAAGCCGAGGTGTGAGTGGTCAGTGATGTAAGCCGTTGTGAGTGGCCAGTGATGTAAGCCGTTGTGCGTGTGGCCAGTGATGTAAGCCGTGGTGTGTGGCCAGGGATGTAAGCCGTGGTGTGAGTGGCCAGTGATGTAAGCCGAGGTGTGAGTGGTCAGTAACGTGAGCGCTGCCACAGGCGTGCCCGGTACGAGGGACGGCCGGCGACGGGCCGAGTATAGTGCCGGCGACAGTGGCGGCCCTCCTGGTGACAACTGTAGCGGTAGTCACCTGGCGTCTGACCTGATGTGGTGACAACTGCAGCGTCAGTCACCTGGCGTCTGATGTGGTGACGACAGCAGCGGCGGTCACCTGGCGTCTGACCTGATGTGGTGAGACGGACGTTACGTGACCTGTTCAGTCTTAACGTACGCCACCTGGTCAGTCTGACCGTGCATTCTGGTCATGATAGCCTGGAGTGATATGGCTATTCTCACTCCGCATGATTTGGTTATTATAATCTTATTTGACCTGGTGCATATTGTGATACTGTTTGAAGAAATACAGGTATTTCACATCAGTGATTTGATCAGTGGACAGCAGGCGACCTGCAGCCATGGAGCTGCATGTGGTTATGGCGTGATCTACCACTACCTTCTGGTCTAACTCGATATGGTTAGTCTGACCAGACATAGTCGCTATCCGAGCCAACGTGATCCAAGTCTGACCTGACTCGGTCCGGGTGACTTCGCTCTGGAATGACTTGGTCGGTCTAACCTGATCAGAGACTGGACTATGATGTTCATTAGTTCGGCCCAGGACTCTGAGTGTTGTAACCTCGTATACGTAGCCATGCCCGACACATGACCATTCTCTCTCTCGCCTGCACACGACCGTTCTCCCTCTCCGCTGTCTGGTGGAAACACTGACCACCACACGCGCACGCTTTCTTATAGAACACCGAAAAACTCATGTATATGCTGATGCATATAATCCGTGCGGCAATTCCTCGTGTACCAGAATTATGGTATCTTACCTACGTACAGACTGAACCAGAAAACATGCACCACAGCGGAAAGTACGGCGGCAGTGTTCTGCATGACTGAAGTTCCGCTTAGAGTCGTCCGGCATCAATAACAATCCCAAACATCCATATATTCTACGGCACAGCAGCACTCCAACACACTGCAAGACTGTCGTCTCAATCACTACGTCACACACCAGGCATAAAGATGCTATTACTATGCAAATTTGCGCATCCGCTAAATACTACAACCAATACTCCTGGATGGTGGCCACACCAGTGCGTTTCGCAACGGCCATGACTCAGGAGACTGCTGAGACTGCCATGGCACCGTCGCGCAAGACCAACTACACGTTATCACAACCCGGTTACTGCCCAGGGGCGGTTGGCCGGATGCCTGGTTACTGGCGGATCCAGCTGGCTTTCAAAGATGACGGCGCATCCAGCTTTCGGTGAGCTGACGGCGCCGGTTGGTTTTCGGCAAACTTCGACAAGCTGCCCAATTCTGGTGGGTGTGTTGGGAAACAAAGTTGTTGCGCGGGAGAGTGGGGGGGGGAGTCGGTGGTTCTCCGCGGTTGCATATGAAGAACAGCTTTCCGTTTAGACGGTAAGGCATGATAGCTGTACTGTGAGAATATATTTCCCGCTCCAAGGGTGGGGGAACTAACTGATTTAGGGCCTTTTACGGCCAAGGTGGTCATGGCTGGCCCCCTGGATCCGGTAATGCCCTGAACATTGGGAACTCTTTTTCAACGAAATTGCACCCCTTTTGGATATATTATGGTTTGAGGTGCAAGTCCCGAGTCCTGATGATGGTCCTAATTTGGGAGATGTACGTTTTGTGTTACCACTCCTGCATGCTAGGTGGTTATGGAGATCCCAAGATCCCAAGCAATTCGCCCATATTGTCGGCTCATGTCTCTTGCGATTGATATTACATAGAATTCGGGCCATTTCGAAGTACAATTTCACCATTTCGAAGCACTTCCGATCTGAACAGCCAACATCCATCTGGTCTGGTTAAGACGATTTGTCAATGTTTTTAGATTTCGGGAAAATGCCATCTTAGTGCGAACTTTCGGTAACCATCTGACCCAGAGGAGGGGGAAATGGCCTCTGTGCCCCCACCACCGCCCTTAGATCCGCCAGTGCCTACCACCTGACTGGGTGAAGTGCATTTTATGTCTATGGATGCATGTGCTGAAAAGACTTCTCACGTTGGTTCGCTTCCTCACCTGTTGAAGCTCTTCTCTCGCCCCAGCTTCAGCCAGATCCAGGGGCGTTGATTTCTGAAAATCATTGGGGGGACAAATATATTGGGGGTACACTCCATAGGGTCCTATCTTAAAAGTTGAAATTATTGCGGGGTTAAGCCAACATTGAGGGCCACTTGCCCCCTCAAAATTATATAAAACAACGCCAATGACCGAATCACTGCTTTAGCTTGCCTGTCTTCTCGTTAGGATAACTCGGTCCGTGCACTTCCGAGGCAATACCAGATTTCGCAGAATCGCCAGAGTGCGCGCACCACCGCCGTGACTCTGACATGTCACTAACCTCGCGGCACCTCGCGTAGGGTCTGTCTCACAGCCGGACTGACGCGAGCCCGGCGGACGGCAGCCGTACTCACCCGGTAATGAGCCGGCAGGCCAAAGCAGTTATTCTATCGGCGGCGGTAGTTCTACCACAACGCTTTGGTAAAGATGAGAAGATAAGGCATAACTTGCAGGGATATATCGGTACGTGATAATATAACCGCAGTGGCGTCGCCACCAGGCAAAATCTGCTGGGTATGAGGGTCGACTGCGATGGTGGGGTTCTCTCAGCGATAAGACTATTGGCGGAATCTGACGGTGGCGTAGTTTCATTGAGGCGTCTGTTAACCCGCGCCGTCTCTGGGGGAGGGGGGTTAACGACCCACCCCCCTAAGGTTTTCCGCGGACAGTGAAAAAACGACGCGCGGCAGCGCGCCGAAATTTGGCATACCTTTTCCCACATCAATTTGGCATGTTGTACCAAAATTTTGAAGTCAGGTCATCTAAGGTCAACTAGTTTGTCAAGGTCAAGTGAGGTCACCTCCAAAAAAGTTCAACCAGTCGTCTCGCTTTAACGGATGAAGATATTTTAATGAAACTTTCAGCGTTTGGTTATCTTTATGGATGTAACGAAACGCACCAGATGAATTTTTGTATATTTTTCCGTTTTTTGATTACTTATTAGTTTTGCATATTTGCCCATTAGTTAAAATCGGTCATTGTCTAAAGTAAGCATTTTTATGGGAGTAAGTTGACTTTGAACAACGGTTTTCGGTCCGCTCTACCCATTACAAAAGGAAAATTAAAGAACTTGAAAACTCAATTTTGAATTTCAAAAAATATATATTTTTGGGTGGACACATTTTATGGCCGTGGTCGATTTCGCTTTCCTTTTCTGATTCCAAATAATTTTGTTTGTTTTTCAAATCTCTCCCAAAATGAACTCCCCAGAGCCAAAAACATGATGTAAGTCCTGAAAACCTAGGCCCCCTAGTGACGTCACTTTTGGGGGAATTTTTTAGGGTGGTGTCTGGCCCTACTCGTAGAGCTTCCCGGTGACACCCGATTCACTTTCGTGCCGCCCATAGTTTGGAAGATAGAGGGGGGAGGGGCGGGTGTTTATCCCCCCCCGAGACGGGTTGTGAGGATCTGACCGGAGAGACTGGGTTAAGCATGCCTAACTGGTTGTATGACACAGGATTTGAATGCATCAATAATTCACTACGAATTAGTCTGTTCGAGTCCAGCACAACTAGAACGGAGATCTACAATTGTTAGCGGTACCGCAGGAGCACTCCATGGATGACTAGTTTGGTTTCGTGGTTCAGTCTGAGTAGAAGTATTGTTAATTTGTCCATGACAGAGTGGCAGAAACTGAGCGCGTGGTCCTAGCACTGGGACTTGCTGGGACTGGCTTCGGTTACTTCGGTTCCAGCTGGTTGGCTTTGATTAAGGTATGAGTGGGCTGGGAACAGGATGTGTACTTTTCTCTATTGCTGAGCTTGCCTGGAAATGGGGTCCGATATTTCTGAGTTTCTTGCATCTCTAGTCTATGGTATGTTGTTGGCTGTAAAAATTCCACAGCCGGCAGGAAGTAATAGGTAGCCATATTATTACTCAGTCGGTAGCCATATTATACGAGTATCTGAGATGCGATTTTTTCCGGAGGCGGAAAACCATTCAACATCTATCGCAATCCATCGGGACTGTAGCATCGACAAAAAGAAACTTATTTTGTGATATGACCTACCACCAAGTTTCCGCTGGTGGGAGGGTTCCCCGAAAACGATTTAAATATGTCTGAAAGAAAGCTGAAGCAATGACCAAAGATCATTTCTCAAATCGATGAGTCTTCCCACCGAAGGTTGAAACGCGAAGACAAAACGACACGACGTCTTAGACTGCATATGTACAGCGATGCTTCTATTGACGAGACTCTTCCACATCAGCAATACTCGCATACTGATCACTTGGGAAATGCATGATTTGTTACATGGCGCCCACCGGGTCGCACTTCCTCAGGCGGGAAGACCGCTACACACCACAGACCGAATGCTGCAGACGTAGACAGTCGCTATACGTTGACTCGGACACCCAGGCTTGGGGTGGAGTCTGGGTTTGACCCAGCCGAGTTTACGTGCCGACTGAGGACTTAAGTATGTCATACATGTAACCTATATAAACATCACAGCAACACTAAGTGGATACCAGCTCAGATTGTCATACGGAGCGCCATGTACCATTCGAATGAATCTACAATCAACACGCGACAACGCAACAATGGGAGTAGAGCCATGTATATATTTTTTTTAATGTTATAAAAATGAAGTCCCAGGTTCCGTCAAAATCACAAGTTCTCATTTTAACATCGGACCCTGCTTGTTTTCCGATTAAGGACTAGCTATGTCAATGCAAAATGAGTCGCTGAACTTGACAAGACATAAACGGAGATGTAAGCTTGGAAGGTTTGTCTGTGCGTGACCTAGTCTGCGCCCTTGCCGAACTTGCCGAACGCCGTACGGCGGCCATCGTTCAGCGATTTAAAAAAAAAGCTCCGCCACGCTCCTTGGATCCACCCATTTCGCCCTTTCACGATGCACCTGGAGTGCACGATGCACGATGCACCAGCAATTCCACACTGCTCAGGCGCTTCTGCGTCATGGTGTTCATCGGCCACAGTTTGAGACGACTGAGTGCACTGAAACTCTTCTCCGCCTGCTTTATCCCCAAAGCTTTCCCTGAATATGTCCAATGGGAGAAACGTCGAACATGAAACAGTCTTTTGACTCGCCCAATTTACGGCTTATATGTTGGATATCAGGCATATAGCTCTAAGAACTGTGGTCCGGACTAGATCATATTCGAAGTTCTGGTCGCATGCTGACATTTTCCCGAAGATGCAGCACAGTGTGCAGTCTGAGCAGCTAGCATACATTTTATTCTGTTTTTTGTTACAATTTCAGGGTTTTCTTTATTTTTCACTCCACAAAATGTGCATCATTCCGGGATTGCGGTCGCTGAAAGCTTCTCGGTATATATCCCCGGTAATCCGAAAACTTGCCGGGCACATATACCCAGTGCACCCAGTGGTGGTGGCTACCATGTGCAAAGGCTAAAATTAATCAAAATTAATCGAAACCTGACACTTGATGAACATGGAATGCTGAACAGCATTATCAGGTTATGCCCTTGTACCGCACACGTGATATGGCTCCATCTTAAATCCGGAAAACCTTGGATAGGGAGCCAGGCCAACACTGAGGACAATACCACTCATAAGTACATAAGGCGATGCCTTCGGCCTCTGTGCTATAGCAGCGGATATTCTCCAAAACCGAAGATCTTGTGTAATAACGTACATAAAAAGCAACTTTGAAACAACTTTGCAACTTTGAAACAACTTTGCAACTTTAAACAACTGGGAGAAAACAACTTTGTACTGCTCCTGATTGAGATAGCCGGACGCGATTATTCGACTATCATCTGTGAGTATTGTCTTTACGTTGACGAGCGGTTTTTAGTTTGACTCACAATATCAACTTCCACTCAAGTGTTCAAGAGTTCCTTGAACCTTGAGTCACCTTCCTTCGGAAGGTCAACTGCTCGACGACGTCAAACAGTTTCAGCGAAGCATCTTATGACAATGGAGGAGTACAATGGTAGGGATACACTACAGAGTGGCGGACCCAGGGGGCCACGAGTTCATATCCATACACACTTGAGCAGGAGCGCGACATGTCCTTAGAAGCCACTTACATGGCTGACTGTACCGACACGGGGTACCGCTTCGTAGCCACGGAAGCGGCTCGGTTGTGACCTGTTGGAAAGCGAAGTAGGTGCCCCGATTGTCCACACCCTCGCTCGGAGGAGTTTCAACAGGCTCAGACTTCGTTATGGGCGCTGTATAACTAATGCAGTTGATGCACCCAAAAACCCTAATAACTAACAGGCTCAGACGACCGCCCTGAAATCACAGGAGCAGCATTTTTTTTTTTTTTTTTTTTTTTGTGCAGCGCCAGAAGGCACCCTGATTAGTCTTCAAACGCATTAGTATTGCGGCCGCGTCGGCGTCACACTTCCCAACAGCTGTTAGTTTTCTCCTGCGCATGCGTCAACTCGCCGCTAGCTACGGCGAGGGGGCGGTGAGTAATGACGCGTTGCGTGCCGCCCCGACGGGGCGAATGTGGAGCGGCGTTTGAGCCATGACGGCAAATGTGGCGCAGCGTTTGGGCCATGACTGTAAACGTGGCGCACTGCTTTCGCCATCACTCTTAGCTCGAAGGAGGCTTGAGAAGACCCTTGCGATCTTGATCAAAAGGTGATCAAGCGCAGAAGTTGCCCGCCGCCCCAGTTCCATTTCCCTTCCCGCCCGCCGCAATTGAATATTGCCACAATATTCAATTGCCGCGTGGCCTTCCCCATCCCAGCTCTCTCGTAGGTGTCCTTATTAGGGCATCTACGGGAAGCTCCGCCCCCGGACCACTAGCTGGTTGTCAGCCGGATTAGCCGGCCGACTCCACTAGTTGGTTGCTCGTCGGATTAGCCGACGAGCTCCCCTTCCACTTCCCTTCGGCCCTGCGGCGCTCTCGAAGTGCCGTCGGGAAACCGACTTGTTTCGGCGTTCAACTTTGACTGTTTTTGCCCATCCCACCCACTAGATTAGAGCCGACAGAGGTACCTTACTGGTTCAAAGGATCGGGCTAGCGGTCACAAGACCGTGACTGCCCCCGCCTCTGCCGGCTACTCCCCTCCCTCCAAACCACTGTGTCTTTCTCCACCTTTTCACTACAGGTCTTTTCACACATTTCCTTGTAGCACCCCTTTAGGGTGCCTTTCTTGCCTGCACCCCTTCAGGGTGCCCTTATCCACACGTGCACTTCACCCACTCCCCTTTAGTGTAAGCCCACCCGCCCTGCCCCGGTATGCCTGGGGATACCCCGCCCCCCTCGGAGGACGGAGGCCGCCGCTCCCGGCCTGGAGCCCGCCTGCCCCCTCCCCGCGACCCTCCGGATGGGGAGTCCTTCGTCCTGGTGACTAGGACGGAGGGCTCGTGGTCCCGCACCTCCCCCTTCGCGATAGCCCGTCACCTGGACCAATGGACAGGCGGAGTGGTGTCCGCCAAGGTCCTGCGCTCCGGGGCCCTCCTTGTCCGTGTCAGGGAGGCCTCCCAGGCCCGCCAGCTCATGAACCTAGAGAGGTTCATGGACTGCCCAGTCCTGATCGAACCGGCGGATCGCCTGAACATGGCTCACATGACGGCGTATGCCCCTGAGCTGACAGGGATGCCCGAAGAGGAGCTCCTAGCTGAGCTGCAGGATCAGGGCGTCTGTGAGGTCACCCGCCTCGGCCGCAGTCCCCGCCTCGGCCCGGTGCTCAAGCTGGGATTCCGGACCCAGACTCCGCCCGCCTACATAATGGCCGGCTACCTGCGCATCGCCCTCCGCCCATGGACACCACCCCCGTCTCGCTGTGGCTACTGCCAGAAGTATGGCCACTTGGGCAAGGCCTGCCGCGCCCGCGAGCCGGTCTGCGGGAGGTGTGCCGAGGGGCACCCCACCGACATGTGCACCTCCGAGGCCACTCGGTGTGCGTCCTGCGCGGGCCCCCACCCAGCGTCATCCCCCCGGTGCCCGGCATGGCTCGAAGCCAAGGACCGCCAGCAGCGCCGACTTGCCGCCCGCGTCGCTTCTGTTCCCCCACCGCCGATGGTGTGGGCCCCGGCCCGCTCGCCCCCCTGTGGCCGACCCCGGCTGAGGCGGCTTCTCGCCCCCTCGGGCTGGGCCGCACGAGCCCAGCCTACGCTCTCCTCCCCTGCCCCTGGCCTCTCGCCTGGCCCCCTTAGCGGGCCCCCCTGCCCCTGTCGCCTGTCCCTCTGACACCCGGAACCCTCACCACCAACAGGACGTCCCGCCTCAGGCCACGCGCCCAGCCTCGGGCCCCTTTGTCGCCCGACCCCCTCGTCGCCACCGAGCCGCCACGCCTGCGCCGGCAAGGGCTTCGTCCACCCCACCCCCGCAGTGCCGTCACCTCCCCTCTCAGTCCCCGGAGTCCCGCCCTCGCTCCCGGTCCCCGTGCCCTGAACCACCCGAGGATCCAGAGCAGTCCTCCACCTCACCTGGCTCGTCAGATTCCTACGAAACTGACGATCCCACCTTGCCGTCCCCGCCACACACACGCCTGCGAGGGCGTGATCACCACACCACACATCACTAATGCAGACACCCACCACTGAATTCTTGCTCCAATGGAATACGAGGTCACTCATATCCCATTGGGCAGAATTCAAGGAATATATCATCAGAAATAAACCATTGATTGCCGCCGTTCAGGAGACCCGATGGCGCGACAATGACCCATATAATTTTAATATCTTTGGTTATTCCCTCTACACCGACAATAGAAATTCTACATCCCGCGGCGGCGGGGTCGCCTTATTTATATCCGACACCCTCCTTCATCGTCAGATCCCCATTGTAAATAACCTAAATTTTATTGCCGTTTCTGTCAAAATTGCACAACTAGAGCTTACTATACTCTCTCTCTATCTCCCACCTTCTCCTACACTATCCTTATCTTCTGTGACCGACCTATTCGGTCTCCTCCCTCACCCCTGTCTGGTGCTGGGAGATTTTAATGCCCACCACCAGGCATGGGGCTGTCACACCACATCACCTCGCGGACTCCACATCGAAACACTCCTCAACACCCACAACATGGTCTTTTTAAATGACCAAACACCCACACACAACACCGACATTGCCCCGTTCCGTCCATCTGCCATCGACCTATCTTTGGCCTCGGCCTCCATCTCACCCCTCTTTTCTTGGCATGTACAACCCGACCCCCTCTTTAGCGATCACTTCCCTATTCATATTATGCTTGAACGCTCAGCCCAGGCTAGAGATTATTCATTTCTCCCCCGCTGGAATGTTCGCAAGGCGAAATGGCCATCATTCTCCCAGGAAATTGACACCGTCTTCCCTCCTCATTCACACCCCCCAATATCAGCTTTTCTTGACACCATATTACTCGCGGCAGAAAATCATGTCCCCCACACTCGTCGCTCCCCGGCCGTCATCACGTGCCGTGGTGGAACGACGAGTGTCAACGCGCCGTCGCTCTGCGGCGGCGGGCTGAGCGAAAATTTCGCAAAAATCTCACCACCCAAAACATGTTAGAAGCCCGCGAGGCTAAAAAACGTTGTCAGCAGATTATCCTTAGCTCCAAAAAACGCAGCTGGCAACTCTATTCAAACTCATTCAACCGTTTTACCCCCATCGGCCAGATTTGGACCAAAATTCGCTCTTTCTCAAATGGCAGATCCCCACACCGCGGATTCCCACAACTGACAATTAATCAACGCAGCATCACAGAACCCTCGGACGTCGCGGAACACTTTGCCACGTATTATGCAGACATCTCCTCAAATACGCAATACTCGCAACAAACCACCGACTTCCTACAAACCACTCTCGCCACCTGCAACTTTACCTCGGACAACACGGAACCATATAATGCCCCCTTTACTCTCTATGAACTAAATTTATCCCTCTCCAAAGTAACAAACACCGCGGCTGGCCCTGACCAATTGGCATACCCCTTCTTCCAAAATTTATCCGACTCCGGAAAAGACAACCTCCTTTCGGCACTAAACCAACTATGGACTGACGGCACCTTCCCCCTCTCCTGGTCCACTAGCACTATCATTCCTATCGCTAAACCCCGCAAACCTCGCGACCTTCCCTCTAGCTATCGACCTATCTCTCTCACTAGTTGTGCCTCTAAACTTTTTGAGCGCATGGTCAATGGACGAATCAGAGTTCACCTTGAAAACAACGAAATTCTCACACCCTTTCAAAGCGGCTTTCGACCCAGACACAGCACCACTGACAACCTTATTCTATTAGTTGACTCGATTCAGCGCGGTTTCATGAAAAAACATGAAACCGTGGCACTCTTTCTCGATTTAAAATCCGCATTCAATAAAGTACACAGCTCGGCACTCCGAATCAAATTACATCGTATTGGCATCCGAGGCAGGATGGCAAAATTTATCACCAACTTTCTCGCTAATAGAACATTCACCGTCCGCTGCGGCAATATCCATTCTCAGTCCAAAAAGTTAGATCAAGGCGTCCCACAAGGCAGCGTGCTATCCCCCACCCTCTTTCTTATCATGATTAACGATGCGCTCGCTGACCTCCATCACATAGCCCCCTGTCTAAAATACTCCATTTACGCCGATGATTTGGCCATATGGTGCACGCACCCATCGGCAGACAATGCAAATCATATAATGCAGCGCGCCATGAATCAAATTGATTCCTGGTGCTCCCTCTGGGGACTGCAAATCTCCCCCACCAAATCCGTCACAATGCTTTTCTCCCGGCTCACCACGTACATTCCACCTCTTACACCACTCCGTTACCGCGACCAAATTATCCCTCACCAAACCACCTTCACCTATCTTGGCATCGTACTAGACAAAAGTCTTTGTTTCGGCCCCCATATTGCTTATCTAAAACAACGTTGCGCAAAACGTCTAAATCTCCTGCGCTGCATCTCCGGTCGCGACTGGGGTGCAGACAGGGCCACACTCAACACAATGTATATTACTCTGATTCGCTCAATCCTGGAATACAATGCGTTTATCTTCGATAATATATCCCCTTCACACATCACAACACTTGAACGCATACAGAATAACGCAATACGCCTCATCACCGGAGCACACCGCACCACGCCCATCACTAGTCTCCGGGCTGAGGCCCACCTCCCCAGCTTACAACACCGCAGAATGCTTCAACTAGTCAGATACCACTTTCGCACCACAACACAACACAACCACCCTGCCACCCTCGCACTCTCTAATCCTCCCGTTCGACGCACATATAATAGGAACAAATACAATATTGCCATACATTTAGACCATGTCCTCACATTCGCACTCAAATTCCCCAACGTAATCCCCGACAAATTGCCTCCTCTAATCCCGTTTTGGCACATGAAACACCCCAAACTTGAGTATCTCTTTCGGGAAAACAAAAACCTGCTCACCCCCATCGAAGTCCAAATTAGATTTTTTGAATATCAAGAGGCCCACCCACAACACACCTTCTTCTACACGGACGGCTCACGTACCAGCAATGGTACGGGAGCCGCCTGGTGCGGTGGGCCCGACACTGGTCAAACCAAATTAACACTTCACCATTCGGTTTACACAGCAGAACTAGTCGCCATACTCACTTGCCTACAACACATCATTGCGCAACGCATTACTACCCCTACTACAATATGCACTGACTCACGATCCTCCGTGGACGCCCTCGCCTCAATACACAACACCACACACCCCACGCTCCACGCCATCCGCCACCTCTACAATGCCAACCACGCACACCTTCCACTCACACTGCTCTGGATCCCTGGACATAGGGGCATCCCGGGAAATGAACGGGTTGATGGTCTCGCCCGCGCGGCGATCGACCTCCCCGAAAACAACGGAGCCCCAGTACCCCCGGAGATCTTTTATCCCTCACAAATAATCTGTTCAGAAAGTATATTCAGGCCTGCTGGTCACACAACACCACACACCTACACACCATCAAGCCCACACTCTCCAGCTGGCCCTCCTCCAACCAGCACACCCGTCTGAACGAGGTGGTACTCACCAGACTTCGCCTGGGCCACACCGATTTGACACACAATTTTCTTTTTCATAGACCTCACCGCCTTCCACTTTGCAACACATGTCACGTTCGCCTTACTGTCACTCATATCTTACTTGACTGTCCAGCATATGCTCTTCACCGTCGCTATATCATGCAATATGTCGCCAAGATCCACTCACAACTTTCGCTTCAAGCTCTCCTCGGGAATGACCACCCAGAACTACTTGATTTACTCTTTCGCTTCCTCCAGGACACCAAACTCTCCGAACTGATATAAAGCCTCCGTCGCATTTTCCTTTTCCAAGCTAGCCTGATAAAAGATATACGACACGCGCCACACTCCGTACTGGCTGTATGACTCCGCTCCACATCTCTTCTTCTCCGTCGTCGCAAAACACGTCCATATAGGTTATCTCACACTAGGTAGACAGGATCCGATCCAATTTGGCTACTACGGACGGACTTCCTTTTAAATTGCGCTTGGTTTTTTACCCTCGGGTTTTCCAAGCAGCCTGGTTTTCCCCTTTTTAGGGGTTTCCAGGCTTTAACTTAAACCATACACTTACACACACAAGGTCGGGCCCGACGCCCACGACTCGCCCTGGGCGTCGGGCCTCCGCTTCGCTTTTCAGGTCGCAGGTGGGCAGTGGAGCCTCTCCGGAGGTTACGATGCTGCCCACCCTCCAAATGTCCTTCCATTGTCATGAGTGTCTGTATGTATGTATATGTACCTGTATGACATGCGTGTTTCGTCTCTACGCCATATTTCTTGTTTCACGGCGTCTCTCCTTTCTTGACTAGTTGGTATAACCGGATGTCACATAAGCCGGATTAACGTAACTCCTTCTTTAACGTAGCAATCTCTAGCAGATGGCACTTTTCCTCAGCTAAAGATTTAGGGAAAAAAAGAGAGAAAAAAATCACTCTTAGCTCGCCGAACCCGCTGTTGCGGCCCGCTACAGGTACCCCCGCCCAGACACGGCGCCGGCAAAGGTGACGTGGCGAACAACATACCGCGCAGGGGTGATCACTGCACGGCCGGAGCGAGTGCGAAGGGCGGGCCACAGCGCTGGTCCGACGGTTGATGACGGTGGCGGCGGTGGTGATCCAAGTAGGCTGGTTTGACGAGATGTCAGCCAGTGAGTTGGCTGAGGTTGCCGTCAGCCAGTGGGTCGGCTGAGGTTGCTGAGGCAGCCAGTGGGTCGGCTGAGGTCGCTGAGGTTGATGTAACGTCAGCCAGGACGTTAGACGATGAGACGTTAGCCAGTGGGTGGGCTGAAGTTGCAGTCAGCCAGTGGGTCGGCTGAGGTTGCTGAGGCAGCCAGTGGGTCGGCTGAGGTCGCTGAGGTTGATGTAACGTCAGCCAGGACGTTAGACGATGAGATGTCAGCCAGTGGGTCGGCTGAGGTTGCTGAGGCAGCCAGTGGGTCGGCTGAGGTTGCTGAGGAAGCCAGTGGGTCGGCTGAGGTCGCTGTAACGTCAGCCAGGGATGTTAGACGATGAGACGTGAGCCCGTGGGTCGGCTGAAGTTGCAGTCAGCCAGTGGGTCGGCTGAGGTTGCTGAGGCAGCCAGTGGGTTCACGTCTCATCGTCTAACGTCCTGGCTGACGTTACAGCAACCTCAGCCGACCCACTGGCTTCCTCAGCAACCTCAGCCGACCCACTGGCTGCCTCAGCAACCTCAGCCGACCCACTGGCTGACGTCTCATCGTCTAACGTCCTGGCTGACGTTACAGCAACCTCAGCCGACCCACTGGCTTCCTCAGCAACCTCAGCCGACCCACTGGCTGCCTCAGCAACCTCAGCCGACCCACTGGCTGACATCTCATCGTCTAACGTCCTGGCTGACGTTACATCAACCTCAGCGACCTCAGCCGACCCACTGGCTGCCTCAGCAACCTCAGCCGACCCACTGGCTGACTGCAACTTCAGCCGACCCACTGGCTAACGTCTCATCGTCTAACGTCCTGGCTGACGTTACATCAACCTCAGCGACCTCAGCCGACCCACTGGCTGCCTCAGCGACCTCAGCCGACCCACTGGCTTCCTCAGCAACCTCAGCCGACCCACTGGCTGACGGCAACCTCAGCCAACTCACTGGCTGACATCTCGTCAAACCAGCCTACTTGGATCACCACCGCTGCCACCGCCGTCATCAACCGTCGGACCAGCGCTGCGGCCCGCCCTTCGCACTCGCTCCGGCCGTGCAGTGATCACCCCTGCGCGGTATGTTGTTCGCCACGTCACCTTTGCCGGCGCCGTGTCTGGGCGGGGGTACCTGTAGCGGGCCGCAACAGCGGGTTCGGCGAGCTAAGAGCCATGACGGTCCCCTGAAAACTATACCCAACGCCACACTGGCTCGGCTCGTCTAAGAATCTTGCTGCTCTAAGGGCAGTGGCGCAGCCAGGATTTTCTTAAGGTGGCAGACCAAAATGAAACGTAAAGAAAAAGAACGCGTTTTCGGCGCCGAAAATATATGGTTTTGCGCTATAGAATCTCAATTTCTTTGATCTAGTGTACTTTTAGTTGCTGGGGGCTGGCCCCTTTGGCTTCGCCTCTATCTAAGGGCGACAATTATTTGCTTCATAGTAGCACCTATGTATCCGGATTGGTTTATCCGTCTGGTGCACTGAGACAATTGCAGAGGCTATCGGATCACGAGAAGGCAGGAGCATCGCCAGGATTTTTCGTCCGGGTGCTTTTGGCTTTCCGGAGGCTACAACTGCTGTGCAGAATGGCTATTTTTGCCCAGCTCCCACTGTTACCCATTCAAAATTTGAGCGTCGTAATAGGCCACAGGCTACGCCTCCATTGGTGACGCCCCTGCTAGGAGAGCACACTGACCGCTCTGGAGTAGTGCTTGGGTGACTCGAAAAGGATGCCCTGACCACCATAGATGGGCACAATTTCATCGCTAAGGCATCCTAACCATCTTGGAGGGCGTCGTCCAGCCGTACAGGGTTGACAATAGGAGCAGAGGCACACCCAGGGGAGTGCCAGCAGCACAAGAGATAAGGGAAGTTGAGGTAAGTTGAGCCAATTTTACTTGAGAGGTCCTTGAGCGCATGTGGTGAGACAGATTGATTATTTGTGCATATATTCTGAAAGAGTGATCTTTTGGGCACAAATGAGTCACGTAAAGATTTTCCCCAACAATTATAAATCAGTGATATTTTGAGTTGTTTTGACGTATCACGCTTGTCTCAACTTACCCCGTGCGTGGGGAAAGTTGATCCTAGTGTTGGAGTAAGTTGATCAGAAACCTTATTTATGTAAACAAATGCTGTGACGACTTCTGGGGAGTGTTACTTTTAGTGTTGCAAGCTTTTTGTTGTCACTTTTTCCATCTCACATATTCTGGCGGGAAAATATGAAAGCTATCAAAAAATACCACGTAGGTAACGTAAGTACCACGAAAATACCTTCGACCTATATTTTCACAGCCTTTTTCTCTGGCATTGTCATACCATAACTCACCACAGAACAATCTTGCTCAAGGGCAATAGGCTGAAATATAATTGTATGCCAATTTATGTCATGCTTCATGAGAAAAACATCAGCAGCGCACAACATATTAACACGCGCCCTGGAGGGCCTCTGAGAATTACGCGCACCGGAGGGGGGGGGGGCGGATTCCGCCCCCCCCCCCTAAGATCTCGGCTCCTAGTAAAGCTGGAGGAACGAAATTCGCAGGGTGGATGGGCACGGTAGGGAACTCTATTGTGTGCAATTTTCGTGACCCTAGGTCAATATCTTCAAGGTCAAATGAGGTCAGATTTGCAAAATTTTCCGGTTTTGCGTGGCTTGGCTTGTCATCGTTATGGATCGCTGTGATTGTGTTTAAATGCTCAAAAATGGGCATCAATGATGTTTTGGACATTACTAATGAAGCAATGCAGATGCTAGACCCAACATTTGACCTCAGGTCACCTATATAGCACCACTTTATCAGGTCAGTTACCTGTTCCAGTTACCGGAACCGGCCGCCCGCCCGACCGCTCCGTCGGGCAGCTCGGAGCAATCGGCTTCGTGAAGAGGGGAGTGAAGTACATGAATAAAGTATGGAAACGCAATGACAACAGTACAAATGACAACCAGTAGTGCATTTATGGCAACATTCCAGTTGATCAAGTTTTGTTCCATTAATCTGTCATGAACTTGACCTGACTTGACCTTGGTGACCTAACATGACCTTGAAACTATATAGCATATCAATATGCATCAAACAAGTCGCTTGTGTTGCCTAGAACACTTCTCTTTTGTCAGTATACTGGAAGCGCGTCAGCGCCGATTTTTGCGGTCTCGCGCTATAACATTTTTTTACTTCAGCGGCCCCTAACTTGAAACATTTTCAGCAGATTTCCATTTTTCTTGCTTTAAACGACGCCCCGTTCATTTCTAAGCAGGTAGACCGAAAATCGCGTATATCGACCGGTAAGATTTGCAGTTATTTGCGAAAAACCGGACGGGTGGGCGGATTTCGACCCCCCCCCCCTCCAGTGCGCGTGTTAATAGGCCACTGCTCATCCACGGCTCATCTTGCCCCGGTCACGAAAGCTCAACTAGCCCCATACCCACCTCACTCCAGATAAAATATGGCTGCCCATCTCCTGACCATCCCACCCCAAAGTGGCTTTCGTGGACGTTAAGAGAAAACACATGTATATAATTGTGTCCTGTGATCCGAAGCCTACCTCTTACAAATTAAGGAAAATAAAAACATTTCCAAGTCAAGGAAAAATTACTTCACACATTAAACAACACATTTGTGTTCGGGATTCACTAGATATCTAGCGCTCCCGGCCCGCCATCCAACCAAAAATGAAGACTTCCTTCGAAGTGTCGGCAGCTGGCTTATAAGTTCTCATGACACCATGGAATGTGAGATAATTGGGGTGGCTCAACCTGTATGCTCAACTAACCTCACTTTCCCCTACGCCCCGAATCGTCTAGCGTCCAGGGGCATATCCAGGTACTTTGATGGGGGCAATTGTCTGAAGTGGTGCCATTTCTGTGGAAGTTGATTCCCCAGTCATTTTGAGGACCTTTCAGGCTGTGCATGGGTGCGTGGGTGTAGGGGTGGGGGCAGGGGCGCAGCTAGGATGCAAAACAAACATCTTTTCCGATGAATAAAAGTGTAATGAAACGCATGAAATAATTCCGGTTTTGCGTGGTGGAAATCTAAAAATATATTTTTTGATCTAGTGTATTTCTAGTTCTTAAGGGAGAAGTGGTGGACAGACAGTTTGACTGCGGCTCTGGTTGGGGAGTGAATTTGAGCGTTGTGCAAGGGCACCTTTTCTACTTGAGGAAGCGCCGTCGACTAAATGCGTTGAGAGGGCGAGAGGGGAAGGGGACGTGGACGTGGAGAGGGGAAGTGCAGACGGGGAAGTCCGAGTGTCCTGAAGTGGCGCCTTCTCCCCTCGGAGGGACACCACATCTCCATGGGGAGAGGGGCAAATATCCCCAGTTCCTCCCACCCTGTATCCGCCAATGAGCGCGGGGCACCTGATAAGTACCTAGAGATACCTGATTCATACTGAGGGGCACCCTGCTGGTTCTAGGGGTGCCCTGGCTGATGGCGAGGGGCGCATGACGCATCTCGAGAAGCTTGATTAGCTCTTAGACCATCCTTGTGGCTCTGTAGTGGGGTAATGCTTCGTGGTCATTGAGGGGGCGCCAATTCGCTATCCTTTGAAAAGCTTGAGGTAGGAGGTTAAACAGTCTGCACAATGGTTAAGCAAGTGCACAACAAATCTACATCGATGGTTAAACAGTACCTATCGTCATTGGCGTCGCTATGGACTTTAGATGGGTGAGGTGTTTGAACAGAGGAAGGAAAAATGGCTTATCAGAATATATTCATTACATGCAACATCGTGACGTAATGTTGAATTTCCCGGAGTGTGGGGCACGTCCCAACGTCCTCCTCAGCGACGCCCCTGTCGACTTGCCGGTTATCACAGAGCGAGCCCACATCAGGGGCGATATATAGGGTGGGGGTACTGGGGACATATGCACCTCCCCATGGAAAGGTGGCGCCAATTCGGCCGGGAAAGGTACCCCCTCAAGGAAGTCCCCCCCGCTCAACGATTTTTTTTTCATCCAAAGACAATAGGTGCTCTTTCAGTATGCTCAAGTTCACCCGTCCCTTCCCCGCTCAACGATTTTCTTTTCGCCAGAGGTGCCTCTCCCATGAAGATTCCTGGATCCGCCTCTGGCCCACACCAGTGGGTGCCGCCATCGTGAGGGACGGTAGGAACGCGGCGTTCACCCCAAACTTAGTGGAGAGCATCATAGGCGCGTGGTGCTGCATGGCAAGAATCAACCTAAGCACAATCCCGTCCCCCTCCCCTCTACTCGAAACCCATGGCGATGTCAACGCACACACCCTCGATTCTTCGTCCTCCTAGGCAGAAAAATCCCTGGATATATGAACTTGATGTATAACATATCGCAGTTGTCCTTGAATAAACTGTTCCTCGACAGCATACAAATTTAATTAGGTAAGATTAGGATTAGGTAGGACGATGTCAGGTCAGCTGCCCGTTTTTACCTAGGAACGTAGGTACATCCGTTGATTTCCGGTTCACTCCATTTTTTTTTAACAATTGCCTACCTTGTTATTGCGACTTTTACACGTGGCAATGCTCTGTTCATTGCATGTATTTTTTGACCTTACGAAAAATGGAATTTGACATATAACTTCTAGGTCCATATCACAAGTATCCAAGCCCGCATGTTCCCCGGCTCATAAGTGCTGAAGCTGCCAGATAACATTTAAGTTTTCTGGCAACTTTTAGTACGTAAAAAAACAAATCTGGCATATTTTAGCACTTATGAAACGGGCAACTTGTGAGCCGGGGAACTGATGAATCCCTCCCGAACTTCTTGATCATGGAATTTTCCTAACGGACTCGCCCAAGGCTCGTCTCACCGTTTCCTCTCGTTATCTTTGGTCTCACCGGGTACCAGTATATTCCAATAAATAAAACTAATATATACTATTCTACTTTATGAATAAATGTTATCTGTTGTAGTTAAGCAATGTTCCTGTTCAAAAGTAACAAAATGAAAAACAAAATTGAACAAAGTATAAAGAAAGAGAGTATTTTCAGTCAGCATTTCAGGTATTTTGCGCATGTTTCTCTTCACCCGGTTCCGTTACGTTTTTGTTGAATGATCTCAAGCCCATCAGTGCGCATGCGTCAACAGTCGATACGTCACGTGAGATTCAAGGGAGCGCGCGCGAAACCGCAGTCGGATTTCTGTTGTGTTCGTGCTTGGTTGGTGCGCTCGTACTTTTTCTAGATATGGCTGATACTACTGAGACCAAGTGAGTGCTTGCGATTGTGTCGGCGTTGTTTTCCATCTATGGTGATATTTGAGCGTTGTGAATTCTTTACTGCCCTAGTAAAGGACGTTCATGGGTGCCGTTTTATGAAAAGGACCTCGGGAACACGCCGCTCATTGAAGAAAAGGCAAGGCAGTGGGTAGGTGCCGGAGTGATTACTTGTGCAGAGTTTGTGTAATCGTGCTAGTTTTTCTAGCATGGTTGAATCTAGTATTTATCGTAAGTAATATCATTTCTTACATTTTAGGACCTTGGAGGAGACCACCAAGGTCACTGAGAAAGCTGCAGAGAAGGCCGACGTGGTGCCTGAAGCCAAGGAGGTGGAGGCTAAGGCGGATGCCAAGGATTCAGAAGGTGCTGAGAAGGTTGAGAATGGAGATGCCTCAGCAGATGCCAATGGTGAATCAGACAAGACAAATGGAGAGGAGCAGGGAGGTATGTTTGGGCATTGTGACAATTCGAATTTGAATGAATTGGGAATGAAAATCTTTTTGTGAAGATGGCACTGGATGTTTTGTAATTAGTTAAACTCTTTGTTTCAATTAGTTGTTATACTTGCAGCATTTTAGCTTCATATTGATGTTTTAGTTAATTTCTGCTTTCAGGTACTTTGGATTTTGTGCCCTGAAGTCCAAATAGTTGATACTTTTTTGTTGGAATTATGCTTTTTAATTGTTGTAATTGTTTATGAATGTGATTTGCATGATGCGACCACTCATTTCATCAGCAAGTGTGTGACGAGCAAAATGACATCGAAGGGGCTTTGTTCAGTAATTTGGCATAACAATTGGTTGAAAAATGAAGAAGTAGTCTAGTCTAACCATCCATGCTGAAAAGATTGGAAAATGTCATGCTATTTTCCTGGAAATAAAAAATGGAAAGCCTAGACTGAAGAAAAAAGCTACACAATTGAAACATTTCCACTGTGGGAAAAGGGCAGCCTACCAAACTTAACCCCTTTGCTTCATGGATGTAAAATGTGTATCACTTGCCTTGTCCTTGTAATACTGATGTGCAACATAACATGGCAATACTGATATTTCATGATGGCATTTCAGCATATGAAAATATAATATGGCCGACATGGTTTCTCCTCCTTGGAGAGTATGTTGGAATTGGAAAATAATATTTGTGAAGGCAAATATCAGGCATTTTGCCTTTAAAAAAGGCTTTTGGGATTCTAGACTGTTAACTTCCTGAAAGCAATCTTTTTGGTATTATTTTGCTTGACTTGAAATGTAGGTGTTCACAATGACAATCTGTTGTCACATTCTGCATGTTCCAGCTTTCTTTTTAAAAAACTCATTATCCTAGGTGGCTGTAATGAAAATTGATCGACTTGTTTTTCCATTATAGTCCATCAATATCAGCAGTCTGCTTTGATATTTTCCTGCATTTACAAGTAAAAAATATGTCCAGTATTTGTTTACTTCACCTTTTCCATGGTAATTTTGCATCAGTGGTTTGGGAGTGGCAACAAGTCAGATGATTGGATGAGTGCTGGCTTTAATAGGGTTTCTTATTTCAGAGAAGCGGAAATCAACCGGTGGCGATGGAGATACCAAGAAAGAAGACAGCCCTGTAAAAAAGCCTAAGCTTGATGAAGTTGCAACAGAAGAAAGCAGTGAGAAAGTCGCAGAGGCGGCTGCCTAAGATTGTATAGGAACTAAGTGCGATTTAATCTGGGAGGTCAATGGAAATACCAGGAAGCTAGATGCAAGTGCACTGAATTAGAGCTGTGCAATCTGGGTAATCTGAGCTAAGTACCATCCATGATGAGTATTTATTTTGTACATTGTCATTGTTCCAGTTGTATGTTCATCTTATATGTCTTGTCATCCTGGTCCATCTGCGTTTAACACACGGCTTTCATATGTAGAACCTGTCATCAAGCATTCCTAACATTGAGAATACAAATTGTCCAAATTGACTCATGTGTTTGATGGAATGGGTGAGTGTTTGAGTCCAGTGTAGCGTTGGGGCATCTAAGTACTCGGCAGCAATCCATATGGGATATCAGACATTTGCAGAGCGAGGTCAACACTGGCTGATACAGTATCACACATTTACAGCGAATTTCGTGACCGACCACAACTCTCGAACGGTCCGCGACAAGTCAACTTGTTTGATTAGTTTCCGTGGAGGCATTAACTAAACCGACGACGTTCTTCGTTTCGGTTCAGTGTATCCACGTTACATATTCCATGCGCAGACTGCATAAATCGTGCTTCCAAGATTCGATGCATATTGAATCGGCAAGTCCGCAGCGAAGGTTTATTATCGCGCCGAAATTGCCTTTGTTTATCGAGTGCGGAAGTGGGTAATTTCAGTGCACCGCCTGAAAAGGCAGACGGCAGGCTATACCATGTACTGGTGCCCTGCGAGCCTTCCGCTTGTAGAGTAGTCACTGTATGCGTTAACACGCGCCCTGGAGGGCCTCTGAAAATTACGCGCACTGGAGGGGGGGCGGATTCCGCCCCCCCCCCCTAAGATTTCGGCTCCTAATAAGGCTGGAGGAACGAGATTCGCAGGGTGGATGAGTACGGTAGTGGACTCTATTGTGTGCAAATTTCATGACAGGTCAATATCTTCAAGGTCAAGTGAGGTAAAATTTGCCAAATTTTCTGGTTTTGCGTGGCTTGGCTTGTCATCGTTATGGATCGCTGTGATTGTGTTTAAATGCTCCAAAATGGGCATCAATGATGGTTTGGACATTACTAATGATGCAATGCAGATGCATCATTAGTAATGTCCCAACATTTGACATCAGGTCACCTATATAGCACCACTTTATCAGGTCAGTTAGTTCCAGTTACCGGAACCGGGCCGCCCGCCCGACTGCTCCATCGGGCAGCTCGGAGCAATCGGCTTCGTGAAGAAAGGAGTGAAGTACATGAATAAAGTATGGAAACGCAATTACAAACAGTATTGCATTTATGACAACATTCCAGTTGATCAAGTTTGGTTCCATTAACCTGTCATGAACTTGACCTCGGTGACCTAACATGACCTTAAACCTATATAGCATATCAATAGACATCAAACAAGTCGCTAGTGTTGCCAAGAACACTTCCCTTTTGCGAATATACGGGAAGCGCACCAGCGCCGATTTTTGTGCTATATTTTTTTTTTTAACTTTAACGGCCCCTAACGTGAAAAATGTTCGGCCGATTTCCATTTTTCTTGCTTTAAACGACGCGCCGTTCATTTCTAAGCAGGTACGCAGAACATCGCGTATATCGATCGTTAAAATCTGCAGTTATTTACGAAAAACCGGAGGGGTGGGCGGATTTCGCCCCCCCCCTCCAGTGCGCGTGTTTAGGGGGAAACCCCCCTCAATCGTTAGATTGGCTCCCCCAATCATTGATATGGCTCCCCGATCTGATCGAAGCTTGGCCCTTCGGCCCCCTTCCAGAAGGCTCATCAAGTGGACCCTCCCCACGAGTCTTCTTTCAGCCGATGGCTACCCCCTACGGAGAAGAATGCCAAAAAGGCGTCGTTATGTGCCCCCACCCGCAATCATTTTCGGTGACGCCCATGCGGCTGTTGCTGCCGCGTACGGTTCGGGCCCCTAGCCATGCGGTCGCCCGGTTTCGGGTCGCAAATCGCGTAGTGAGGGCACCCACGTGACTGGAGATGATTGGCGGCTGACCCTCGAAACGGTGAGGCCAGCACCGAGCTTCGCTGCAAGACGCCGATAAAACGTAATTGAAAATGAAGGTATTGTGAAGGCCGCATCAAAATTGAAGTACTCAGTGGAGGAATTGAGACCTGAAACTATGAATGCCGCCGTTGGGGTTCCTGAGGTCTGGGCCGCACCAGACATTTTTTTGGCGAGGTCCGACCTCACGGAAAACTGATAGCTGCGGGGATATATGGCGTCTTCCTTTAAGTTTATACATTTCTGTATCAGGCAACATCTCGATCGGTAGGATGAACACGCCCGACGGTGCCGCCGCAGGTCCGTGGCCTGTCAAGTCAATTGAGCGGCCCATTCTTGGTCAATGCCACCGTGGCTGACGGTGGACGACACGAGTGGGCTCGCCTGCCTGTCTGATCTCTGCTTGAAGATCTGCTGCCCCTGAAATGGTTGTGCAGCCAAATGTCATTGTGTATTACAAAATAAACTATTTTGTCCTTCCATTCGTGACAGTGCTGGAAAGGTTATCTTCATTTGCTGCTTTGATTGCCAACTGCTGAATATAATTATTTGTATATGACTGTATGATTTGTATATCTCCAGTAACAGCAGTAGCAATTGGTACGACGGGAACACCAACCCGTTTAAAAACACAGCGCCAGCACAATAACATACTGGTAGTTGGGTTAATATACGGACCTCAATATACATCGCTGACTTGATTGTACATTTTTCGCCTCCCACGCAACATTGCTGGGCCGGACGCGATTGTTCGGGACCTCATGTTCTGGGAGCCCGGATCGCTTTCCGTGTTCCCAGCGTGATTTTGAAGACCACGGCTCGATTTTTTCGAACCCTCTACGCTAATTTTCTTTTCGCCACGGCACGATTTTTTTAGGGGCCCTGGCAAGTTTTTGTTTACATTGAGCAGCGTGGAATTTGGGTTGGGTTAGTTGAGCCTTATCGCCGACGTTTTACCGTTATTGCTCTTGGGTGCTGCTTCGCGGCCAACCAACCGTTGCAGACGACGCGGTGGGTGCGGCTCTCGCCGGCGACGCGTGTCTGCGGTTCGTGGCGGAGGAGCTGTGGCTGCCGGCGGGGAGCCGCTGGGCGAAGCGCACGGCACACCCAGCGCACCGTGGGGCCTCAACTGGCGGACATGGAGGTCTCTGGCGATGACGGTGACCATGGCTACCAGTGACATGGTCCTGCTCCCAGAGCACGAGATGCTACACAATCAGAGCAGCTTTCGAGGGGAGCAGAGGGAGCAGCACTCTCTAGCCGGCTGACAGCTGCTGGAGCGGCTCGTGCTAGTGTCGCCGCGCGGCTGTCGGCTGACGCCGCTGCTGGAGCGGCTCGTGCTGGTGTCGCCGCACGGCTGTCGACTTACATCGCTGCTGGAGTGGCTCGCCGCGCAGATGTCGGCTGACACCGCTGACGATGTGCGTGTTGCGCGCCGCGTTCGGGCGGTCGGGTCTGTGTGTGCTGCCCTCCACGCAGCTGGCGGCCGCCCGGCTGCTGGAGCGACGCTGTCGACGCCGGATGGCTGGGCTCTATCCGCCTCGCTGACGGGTGCGCCAGCCGTGTTGTGCCGGCACACTGCACGGCTGTCGGAGGTTGCGGCAGATGCTGAGAGGCTCAGCGAACGGCGCGATGTTGCAAATGTGGATTGCAAATTTAATACACGTATTGACAACTAAGATATTGGGCAACAAATTCCTAACCTTGTTCGGTGCCCCACCACCCCCCAAAAAATATGTTGGCTGCGCACCTGGGGCTAATAGTTACGATCACAGAAAGTGGTGTTGTGAAAACCTGCACCATGTCGTTCCGAGCGGGGCATCACCCGCTGGGAACGGGAAACATCTCTATGGGTGGGAACATGCCTCCAGTTTCCCTTCGATCCGCCAATGAATGGGGAGTTTCGCCTACCCCCGATGGGACGGGTTGAAACTTTTCCCAAATTATTGGGGGAGAAAATCGGTGTCTCATGCCATTATTTCCAATTAACGTCCAGTCATGGGCTCGGGCTAGATTCAACCCCAGCAACATTTGGGGAGGGGCCCCATGTCCTCAAAAGCTTATGGAAAGTTCCAACGCTGGAAAGGGTATGTGGCCCTGAAGGTTAATGAAATTTAACATTGCACTGCGGGCTTAAATTTAACATTACATCACAGGAATCGACCTAGTAATTTTATTCCCCCCCCCGTCAAAACTTCGTGACTATATCAATGCACAGTCATTCAAATGGAGGCATGGTTTTTCATTATATCAACCCCCTAAACCAACCAAAAAGCAGTTTCCATTTCAATCATTGCCCTCCGCCAGACATCACACGCTCTGCGCTCCTGCACACGAGCAGTGAGGCTTTAGGGAGGTGCAAGAGGTAGTGGTCGGAGCGAGGAATTTTGACCGGGGTGGGACACTTCTGGAGGGGTGACATTTCTACTCTGTGGGGCATCATCGGATGACAAACCCGTCCTGGGCGCTAAATGACCTACCATGGTCGATGTGCCCTAAAACCCAAATCACTCACTCACTCACTCACAAACCCGTCCGAGCGGGGAGGGGTCACTGGGGCGATTCCCCCGAAACCCAGAGAACATGCCGACAGGGGCAGGGGCCGACGTCGGTCCGATGCTCGGCTCTACGTCGGGCCGCTGTCGGCTGGGGAGTGGAATGCACGCCTGTGGAAGTGGAATGTACGTTGGGCCGAGAGCGATCCGACATCGGCATGCTGCTTATTAGATGCCGAGCTCGCTCAACACATGCCGACAACTGGTCGACATCGGCATGTTTACTGGGAACGGTAGATTTTTGTCGAAATTATGTGACAAAATAATATCCACGAAACCTAAAATATGTCGTGAATAATATGGTCTGAAGCACACCAGACGAATGTGAGGATTTTTCCTCGAAATTCAAGTTTTTTTACTGCCCTCACCACTTCGAACCAGTCCTGGATCTGCCTTTGGAGGGGTTCAGCTCAACATTTTTTTTTAACGGAGAAGAGGGCGGGCTCCCGTGCCCCCTGGCCGATCCTCTAGACTCGAGCGTTCTGGAGGGTCGCCACATCTTTATCTGGAAGTGGGAAATATGCAGATGTGCAGCCAAAAGGTGGGCAGTGCAGCCACCCAGTAAACATGCCGATGTCGCCCCGCTGTCAGCATGTGTCTGGGCGAGCCTGGCATCTCGTAAGCGGCATACCGACATCGGGCCGCTCTCGGCCCGATATCGGCAAACTGGCCTGGAATATATCATATGTCTGGTGAGTTGGCATATTAATAGCGGCTAGCCGACGTCGGGCCGCTGTCCAACATTTAACTCCCCAACCGACAACGGGCCGCCAGCGTCCGGACAGCAGCACATCTTTCCGACATCGGCCCCACGTCGGCTACATATCGGCTGAGTGTCGGCTGAATGTCGCCATGGGCGGACATTCCATTCCCCAGCCGACAGCGGGCCGCTAACATCCGACATCGGCCCGACGTAGGGCCGAGTATCGGGCCGACCAAAATTGCACTAGATCAAGGAAAAATGGAGATTTTCACCACGGAAAATCCAAAATTTTCGCGCCGAAAGCGTTGTATTTTTACTCTCTTTTTTTTGGGTTGCCCCCTCCACCCCCCCTTTAGGAAAATCCTTACAGCGCCGCTGCGAACATGCCCTTTGTTTCCCCTCTTGATCCACCACTGAAGGGAAAGTATTGGCTGCAGCTCGGAAAGTCCGAAGGGCAATTGTAAAAAAAAGAACGGTCGGATCGGCCAATGGCGACTCTGGAATTTCAGCCAGAGCCGCAACAATGCCACAGGGGATTGTTGCGACTGATGACGTCAGCATCATGTGATCTGCGGTTCTGACAAATGTAAACAAAGCACAAAGAGGGTGGTGAATGTCACGCGGGATAGGCGCGTCGACTGGTGCATTCTCTAGGTTACGCCTCGTGCAAGCTGGTCTTTCCTGTGTTTGCACGTTTTGAAGGACTCGTTAAAATGAGGAAGGAAGTTGCTCTGTTTTTTGTCACGTGTGTTTTGTATAACACGGAAGGAATAACCAGGTGAGTCCTGAACTTTGCAGTAAGTTCAGGTGCATTGACACCATAGGTAGGTACATGCATATCAATATACCTACCTAGGTACTTAAATGGACCTATTGGTAGTTAGGTATTATTGTATCACAAGCCTTTGTGGTAAACTTGCGGTCTAAGGTAATTTTTGAATTCTTGGAATTTCTTTTTCTTATGCAATGTTTATGAATATGGTTAAAATGATGTGAGAACTCATTTCCTCTGCAAATGCATGCTCTTCAGTTGGTAGGCAAAATAACACCAGAAAAGTGGGTTGGTGTTGGGTAGTATGACATAAAATGTATTGCACAAATAAAAAATAATGTAACAACCTAACCTAACCTACTGTAACCTTCCATGTAAAAATATTTTAAAATGTTTTGTTCTAAGACATTTTAACACATTTTAATTTCAGATCATTATTTTTAACTGAGAATCCTAACCTAATCTAATATAACCTAGCATAGCCTAATCTGTTTTTGAAAGTCATTTTTTGGGAATTAAAAGAGTATTTTTTCCAACTTATAAGTACAACCTAACCCCTTTGTTTGCTTTGTGGAGGTAAAATGTGTGTGTAGCTTGTCTTGTGGATAACTTAAAGTACAATAATACCAATAAATGTTGTATTGGAAAACAAATAAAAGAATTCATGAAACAACTAAAAGAAGTACAACCTTACCCCTTTTTCTTCATGGATGAAACATGTGATTAACTTCTGTTATGAATGACATTCAGGAGAAGGACTTAGGTGTTATTTTGAACACAAAATTGGGGGTATCAGAACAGACCAAAGAAGCCAGGAAGAAGGCACTAAGAATGCTTGGGGCGATACAGAGGAATGTGTCATACAAAAGTGAGGAGGTCATCAGGAAGCTTTACTGTGCATATGTCAGGCCACATTTAGAATACTGTGTCCAAGCTTGGTCCCCTAGTTATGAGAAAGATTGTTGGCTTTTAGAGAGAGTACAAAAGAGGGCAACAAAAATGGTTAATGGTATAGGCAACCTGGCATATGAGGAAAGATTGAAGAAATTGAATATGTTTTCACTTAGATATAGAAGGCTGAGAGGAGATCTCATCGAGGTTTTTAAATTTGTTCATGGTCAGGAACAGGGATATCTCAGGGAAATGTTTGAATTTAACAGAAATGATGCAATTAGAGGTCATCAATTGAAAATTAAAGTTAATCACAGCAGGACAAGGTTAAGACAGTCTTTCTTCACCAACAGGGTAGTAGAACACTGGAACCAGCTGCCAGGAACAATTGTCAGTAGCAACACACTGAACATCTTTAAAAATGGCATAGACAATCATTATAAGAATAGGGGGCTTGTTTTTCTGTATTCCAGGGAGGGTTGATTGACAGATTTGATGGGCAACTGGTTCAGTGTACAAAGTGCAACCAAGAAGGGCCCTTGTGGCTCATAGTTGCACTGGTCTTTTATGTCCTTATGTCTTTATGACATAACATTTAATAACACCATAATACCTACCCATCTTTGATGATAAAATTAGATGTGCATAGACACCTAGCAGGTTCTAAATGTTCCCAGATTTGGGTGTGAAAATTACATGATGCTGAGAACAATTTTCCACTCATACCCACAATGTTGGCAATAATTTCCATATCCTCTTTTTGTGCTCCAACACCCAAAACAGCAAGCAGACTACAAGTGGTACATATGTAAAATAGGCCCCTAACTAAGTATTGGAGTAGTTTTCTTTTCTGATGTTTTCTGACACAATAGAAGTGATTAGTTTGATGTTCTAAGTCAGGGACAAAAAAACCTAACCTAATCTAACCTAGACTAAGATAATGTAGCATAATATATAAAATATATTATATCATAATATAATCTAATCTAACCTAACCTAACCGGAAAACCAGGATCGTCCGAAACAAATTTTTCCGCCATGACGTCATCAAGTATATTAAAAATAAAATAATGCAGCATTGCAAGGAATTTCCGGCCCTTATCGACTGTTGCTGGCGTGGCGTGTTGCGAGCATTCATTCTCGGAGATAATGTCAAATTAAGGCAGAAACATAAGGGTTTCGATGTCAAAGAGTATTAAATTGAGTGCATGAAGTGTTGAATGTCTTCTTTATCACGTCTGACACACCAGGTACGGATAATTATATGCGATGTGCTATGTTTGCAGAGTGAAGATTATGGTCGTGTATTTGTTTGCCAACTGAAAAATAATCATTTGTGGAGAAAATGAGTGGTCGCATCATGATCTTTACATTAAAACCCTGCATTAAAAAAAAACTTCCAAAAAATCGCATTTTAACTGCATCTGGAATAATACCAAAAAATTTGCATTAGGTAATGTATAATGAAGAATTATGTAAACTGGCCAAAAATAGGTACTTAACCTAACCTACTGATATTTGATCACAAATATGATTATAAAAAGTAACCAAATGCTCATATTATTAAGTAAAATAAGATTAAAAATCGGTCTAACATATTTCGGGCATGACCCTTCTTCAGAGACTCCGAAGAAGGGTCACGCCCAAAATATATTATACCGATTTTGTATCTTATTTTACTTAATAATATGAGCATTTGATTACTTTTTATAATCATCTTCAATTTGACTTCTCAACACAGGTCTCCGCAACATTATCAATATTGGATCACCTAAAACCAACTGATGTTGGATTACATAAGATCATTGTCACTAACAGGGTCCACATCTGCTGCATTCATGCCAATTGGTAAGATCTTAAATAGTGAATATCTTGCTTACATGAGATTTTCCAGAAAATGGCAATGGAAGTGCTTCAATGAGTCCAGTCCATATTGTATTCTTTCCTGATTTGCACTCTATGGGCATTGCATATTCAAATACCTCAGTAAATTATAAACAGTTCAACATCAGTGGGCTATGTTGACTTACATTTTTTTATGTTGTAATTTTACATTGCTCTTCATTATATATTCCCCATCCAGAACTACCTTTTCTCCACTTTTACCATATTTTGCTGAGGAGGATAAGATATATTTGCATTGTCAGAAATATGTATCCTGGTGGTTTTATGTTATTTGAATGTTTTTGATGTTCTTTTCAAGGTGAAATGACTGCTTATTAAAATATAAGCAGCCTATATCATCTCAGTTTTCATTTCCCAAAGAAGTGAATATCAAATGTGTTCAAATCACACCTGAAAGGACCAGAGATGCAAAGTGTTGGCCAAGAATTTGCTCAGGGGTTTCTATATATTTACCCTGTAAATAAAAGCCAAGTAATGACATGTTGTTTTTATTGCATCACCACCAGGGTTGGATTTATGCTTTGATATCAAGGATTTGGAGATGATAATTTTGGAAAAGTTACAGCCTGATTGTTTTTCCTGGTTTCTGGCATCAACAGCTCCATTTTGTACCTTGAGTCAGTTGTCAGCATGTTCATCAAGCAGCAGTAGGCTTGGAGTCATTTTTAAGCAACTCCATTGAGTCTTTTGGCAAAAAAAAGAGGAGAAAGTTCTGCTTGATAAACAACCAGTATAATGTCATGTTCACTTGTAGATATGTGTCTGGGGGGGGGGGGGCGTGACCTCCCAAGAGGTCATGCTGAATCCATGCTGAATTCCAAAAGGCTGATCCGTGCTGAAATTTTACCAATTTTGTTCTACTAAAGTGGCATTTTCACGAGATTTGAAAACATTTTGTATGTGTTCAGTGAGCAAGGAATGCTTCTTGTAATGCCATATAATTTCCTAATACCGTTCAGACGGTAGCATTTGAGAAATTCTTCACATCTTCACAGGCTGATATTAACAGTTTTGTTATCCTGCTGGTTCAGCTGTTGGCATCAGTCCAGATACATATTGCAATGATTGTGATAGTTCCACTGCTGTGCAGCATGTATGCATTCTGAATATGCTTCATATTGTGTATTGTGTGTTGCACAAAACGAGCGCCAGGCGAATCCAAGAGTTTTTTTTATCGGATGGTAGGGGCACTTGTTTTGGAATGGCGTCATTTCTCCGGATACTCAGAAACCCTTTCTACAGGACCATCCTAGGGAGTGCCACATTTCCATGGGAATCCGCGACGGTTGGAAAACCGCGGCGTGCAGCGCCGCCCAATTTTCAGTGCCTTTTCCTTGATCGTTTTTGCGTCAGAAGAGAAAATGTCAATCACAGGTCAAGTAAGGCCATTGACCAAGCTCAGGTCAAAGAGGACCATGTCCAAAAACGTTTGGGGAGCGATAGCTGATACACATGAAGAGACATTAAAATGAAACTTGTAACGTGATTGCATTTGGACAGTGTCCCCACAACATACATCTCAGATTTGTGCTTGAGTTCACGTCAGTGACCTGAAGTCACTGCTAATTTTGGGCCAATTTTCGTATTTTTGGAATATGCTCACTCTTCTAATGTCATTTTTCCTTGTTATGCATGATATGCATCAGAAGTTCCTGACCAAATTTGTGTGACCTGTCAAGTGGCCTGAGGTCAGGTCACAATAAATTGATGAAAGGACTAAGCCTGGACACTGCTACTTGTATGGCTTATTTCGAATTTTCATGGCCTAAATAGTGTTGAAGTTACATTGCATGACCTAAAGTACTCAAATATCCAGATATAAAATTTGTTTGAAAACTCGATTTTTCCAATGACAGACATTTTGCTCTTCAAAATTATCGAAAAATATAAAGTATTACCATTTTTGGGGGGCCCTATTCGTCCAGGGCTTTCTCATGGTACCCCACTCGTCTTCGCGCAACGCTTAGTTCGGAAGGTAGATGGAGGGATCTTTAAGGACCCCCGCCGAGATGGGATGTGATGATCTGACCGGAGAGACGTCACGGGTTAATAGACCAGGGCTTTATTTCTAAACAGAGCTTGTTGTGTGGACCCTGGTCCCACGACGCAATTCATAAATTCCAGTTTAACCGCATAATTTTGATCGAGAGTTTAACGTGCCGTCAGTGCACCAACTGACCATAAAAACTACTAAATGCGAGCGCGTAAAACGACTCGAATCCCGTCTTCCCAGGACTGGGGAGACTGATGTAGGCCAGCGTTTTAGCTAGCTGATCTACCGGAGCTACCGGAGTTATATTTCCACCCAGTTTCTTTCAAAATCTGTTGTTTTGTTATCTGATATAGCAATGATGTCTTCTCAGCAAATGTCCCCTTCCCTTAACCTTAACCACTCGGCAATTCCTAGGAAGTTGAAGTTCGCTGGGGGTTGGTTAGAATATCTGAATTAGGTACTAAAATTGATCTTTGATGAATCGACTCATGTGTCAATGGAGAGATTCAATCTGATAGGTTGATTAATGAGTACATTCAATGTGAATCATCTGACTTTCCAACCACATTGAGTTTACTCGACCTTTTCAGCGAAAATTTGAGGATGAGTTGATTCACTGGGCTGATTCACCATGAATCGTTAACAGACCCGCTGGAGGCCGTTACAATTTTAACACTGAGCTGTGTTCAGTCATCGCGTTAATTGTAGGTTAAATCTAGGCTTTATGACCTGGGATCGAGTTACCCACTAGACACTTTAGATGAAGCAGTGAGACGTACCCAACATCAAACAACAATTTTGAGATTATTTCTAGACATATAAATCACAAGTTCTGTGTTGCAACAAATCTTGATGTGTAAATAAGTAGTTGGTGCTGCAATATAAAACCATGACGATCTAGAGCTAGACATAAGATAATTGGGTTAATTTCATTGCTGTTCAGTATGTTCAAAGCATGTTTACGAAGCGGTAAGGAAAGCCACAAATGGCTGTTAGAAGTTCGATGACTATTGACGCTCGAACGAGTGTGACGCTCGAATGTATTCTTTTTATAGCATCCTGGTGTTTTGTGGGAGTGTTAGTATATGCACGTACTCGCGTTCATGTTTAGATAACGTGTAGCTGATATGGGGGATGTGGGCTGACGAGTGCACGGTGGTAATGTTCTCAAACAGTGGGAATAACAAACCTACAATGGCCCTACATCATCAGCAAGAGCCCAACAACATAACAGCCCTACATCATCTGGGTCAAATGTTGAAGTGTCAGATCCATATGGAGGGAACAGGAGGTGTTCATGTCAGCGTCTGGAATGGAAAACCACCTAGAATTACGATAATCGTATATATATATATATATATTGAAACTCCTTTGTGACTGTGGTTCCGTGTACCGTTGCAAATCTCGAAAATAAGTCATGTGACCTGCAAATTCACAGTTAATACAAATATACTACCTCAAAGTTAACTAATGTCTTCATCTTGAAAGCCATTACTGATCAATAACGTAACAGTCGCGTGACTGAAGTGAATGCTATAGAAATACATATATATATATATATATATATATATATATATATATATATATATATATATATATATACATTGTTAAAGACGACAGCGTTGTCTGCGTTTATCTTCTTTTTATACACATTTCCTAGTTTTCAGATGACTTTTCATTGTTCGTTGGAGATATTATGCAAAAGGTTACCGAAGGAAGCAATTGTGAAGACGAGGAAATATGTTAAAAAGTCACTCATAAGTCGATGTAATACGTGATTCGTTACATGTATATGTAACAAATCACGTATAACAAAGTCATAAAGCGTTAAGGTTTCATAAGAGCCACAGGGGCCCATCTGGCTTAAGCCTATCTAGAAAAGGTACCATAAATGTACATACGCTCACCCAAATCAATCCCTTATCTCAAGTTCCTCAAGTTTAATATATCCCAGCCTATCTAGCACCATTCACTTGCTATTGCATAACACACTGAACAATTACAAACTCCTCCAATCATACCTATTGTGCTACCATAGCCAATCTCATCAGAATCACATCCCGAAAGAAGGTGCTGAATCCACTGCTAGGTGCACCCTATATAAAGTTATAAAGCGTTTAGACTTAATAAGAGACCCAAGAGCCCATCCAGTTAAGTCTGTAAATCGAAGATACCATAAGCCTGGTAAAAAGACCCACTCCAACCATCACCACATCCTAAAGAAACCATCCACCGACATCCCACACACCTATCAATGCCTATCTACCCTAGCTATCCAGCCCTATTCCCCTGATCCCTCTTAACACATGTGGATTGAATGCCTTATCAATAATTTTCCAACTGCATCCATGCCTTAAAGGGGTCTGTGTCGTGTACACTTAATTAACATAAATCTCACCCCTTCCATCACAAATTAGAACTCAAAAACAAGATTTTCCTGTCTAATCAATTTGTCCACCCTACTTTTAAATACATTCAATGAGGATCTCCCCACAACATCAGCAGGCAGCCCATTCCACTGATCAACAATCCTTTGACTGAAGACCTGTTGTCGCTTAACTGTCCTACACCTCAACTTGTCTAACCTGAATTGATGACTCCTATGTGTTACTCTAAACTGAAGAATGCCATTCAAATTGACCTGATCTAGTCCTTTAACAATTTTGTACATTTCAATCATGTCCCCTCTTAGCAGCATTTTTAGTGCACAGCGGATGTGGTGTGCGGTAAAATTTTTCCTCGATGTAGAGGAGGGGGTGAAGCATTGTCACAACCTTCGGTTGACATGGTCCAGCTCCTGGAGAAAGAGATAGAAGAAAGGAAGGACTGGCCACGAAATGACCAACAACACATTCAATTATATTCCTCTGCTGGGTGGATTTCGCCTCTCTGATCGGGTGCACCGTCAGAAACGGCTGGAGCTCCGAGACAGGAATAATTTTCCTGTATCTCATTTTATGCCTGTCGAACATAATAAATCCTTGTCGTACCACAGACGGCTCTAAGAAGGAATTATGAACACATGTTCGGCCATCAACAGAAACGGTATAAATATCGCTTCTGTGGAGTGATACCGTTCATTTGTATATCCAGTCTTGTCTTTTCCAGTCCTTAACTTGTCTTGTCTTGTCTTTTCTTACCTTGTCTTGACTTTCTTACCTTGTCTTGTCCTATCTTAAAAGAAAATGTCAGAGATGGGTGACTGTTGATTTGGATGAAAACGCCGTGTGCTGGGCTGCATGCTGTTTTATAAAATCAATACTCAGAGAGTCAAAATTGGCAAATTTTGAGAATATCATAATTGGAATGGGAATTGCATTATCATGCAGCTTATATCAGTGAGAGCTAAATTCGGAAATTCTAACTCATTTTCATTATAATCATTGGTGGTACGGTGAGGGATTTTAGAAAAGGAGGGACATGGGCACTCTCAGGACCCTTGCTGGTTTCGTAACACTTGACGTCTGGATATATTCAATTTGCAGTGTATGCAGGAGGGGCATTCGATCAGGTGAAGTTTTATTAATGTTGAATTATGACAAGTAGCGGTTCCAGGGAGCAAGGCTCCAATGCGTGACAAGTCATAAAGTCATAAAGTGTTAAGGCTTAATAATAGTATGTGTGTGTGTGTGTGTGTGTGTGTGTGTGTGTGTGTGTGTGTGTGTGTGCGTGCGTGCGTGCGTGCGTGCGTGCGTGCGTGCGTGCGTGCGTGCGTGCGTGCGTGCGTGCGTGCGTGCGTGCGTGCGTGCGTGCGTGCGTGCGTGCGTGCGTGCGTGCGTGCGTGCGTGCGTGCGTGCGTGCGTGCGTGCGTTGTATGCATAAACTTTGACCTGATTTTCCACCTTTAGTACCTATCCTGTATTTTGTTCCTATATTTCACTATTCCCAGTAAACTGCGTTCACCTGCACAGTTAATGCAAAAGTATTCCTATTGCACCGTTACACGTGTCAGTCGTGCAGTGTAGCGTCACAGTCACTGCGATGGCCGGCAGGGTGCCTTTGCATCGCTTCACGTCAGTGCGTCGCACGCTGCAGGATGTGGGCACCTCTGTGGAGGTGGTGCGCAGACGATGGGGCTCCGGACCACACCCGGAGCCGCTCTCCAACTACCTGGACGTGAGTGGTGATGTCATGTCCTGGCTAGTGCTGATGTCGTGCGGCTGCTGCTGCCGAGCGGCAGCGCCAGCAGCCGCACGAGTGGGCGCTGCCGGTGACGACCAGCTGTGTGGAATTACTTACTGCTCACGCTGGAAGTGATGTGTCTGCTGTGGAATTTTAGTCCTTGATGTTCTGGTTGAGTCGCATGCTGCCGGGTGTACGTGTGGTGGGGAACATTCATATTCTTATCGGATGAAGCTGGGTAGTCCCCACCCCACTACTTCTAGGCGGATTCGTTGGTCATGGATGCAGCTTGGACTGCGGTATCTGAGTGATGGGGAGGAGGGGGCGACATAGATAGTTTAATATATCGCAGTATGTTGGCTAGACGACTGGGTCAATAGAGAGCCGAAGCTTTTCTTTCTTAAAATCCCAGCATCGACGCCATGTCATTGCCTCAGTTAAGCATCTGCAATGGTGGCTTTGGTTCGCATTATTCGTACGAAACCCTGCGCTCGTGAGCATGGAGTTAAATTGTATCATTAGTTTTCCGAAAGCCGTAATTATGGTTTTAAGTGCTAAAATGACAGCATTTTGCATGGTTTCCGATTCCAGTGTTAGCGTTAAGCTTAAATTATCCAAGGCTATACAGAAGGAAGTAATGAACTGTAGTTGCGATAATTATGTTACTATTTTTCAGATGCCTTCGAATAAGCTCCAGCGTAGACTAAAATTAGAATCGCAGGCAACTCGTACGCGTTCTGAGTGGTGGAACGGGATGTGCTGAGCATGCGTGTTTTGATGAGAACCCATATGGCTTATTTTAATATAATTAAAAGTCGTGGTGGATAGCCGCTTTACTGCCGTAACGCTGTAAGCTTTACTGCCGTAACGCTGTAAGCTCTACTGCCGTGACGCTGTAAGCTTTACTGCCGTAACGCTGTAAGTTCTATTGGACGTATGCTCATAGTTGATGTGTTATAAATTCTTTGCAAATTTTTCGTAGGCATCTTTTTCATATTCGCCGAACCGGTTCTGTTGCCATCACGGGCTGTAATGCCAACCTATTGCAGACATGTGTTGTTATGGGCTGTGTATTCGTTCCTCAGGCCCAGTACTACGGCCCCATCAGCATTGGAACACCGCCACAGAAATTCAAAGTTGTCTTTGATACCGGTTCTGCCAACCTGTGGATACCTTCGAAGAAATGTCACCTGACCAACATCGCATGTTGTAAGTATGCGCTCTCTCCTCATACCAGAGTTGGAAGATGGGCGCAAAATGACCCTGGATGTCGACGCGCCCCTAAACCCCAATCCACTAATACCACCACCAGAGTTGGAAGCAGGTGGCAAGCATGGCTTTGACCTGGATATTTGTCATGCAGAGCATTACCCTCTCTGAGAAATTATCCACTCCTTTTTTGCCAAAAGTTAAATTGGGTTGTTTGGAAATGACTGCACTTTCCTTACTTTTTCATAAGCATGTCCGAAACCGACAGGACGTACGAAAATGTTTGTTTTATGTAAAAAAGCAAATCTGACCTGGATATCCCCAAAGTTGTCCTCTTCAAATGTACTGCTTTAACAACTCCAACCCCGCCTCACACATATTTATGTTTGCTGACCTATATTAATCATTCATATCGACGAGATACCTTGTCTTTCGGAGATATCAACAAGCTTACCAGACATAAAGTCAAGACAAAAGTCTATGGACATAGACAGACCGAAAAAAGCTGAAGGGCAAGCACAGTTCAAGAAAAACAATGGACAACAGGGAAAATAGTTTAATCCGAAAAAGTGAATGGTTAATGTCAACAGAGCTGGTTGGTTGGCTATTGGTTTTACGACACGTCGACCGTTGAGTCACATAGCGTCGCCAATCTCTCACGCCGATTGGTCGCGGGCGAAGAGTAGCGACAGGTGAGATTCGAACCCACAATCTTTCGATTGTGAGACGAGCATCTAACCCCTAGACCACTCGTCCCCGTCAACAGAGCTGCGCGCATGATGTCGGTTTAGTACATTATGGGGCCCTTAGCCGCCCGAGTGTTGGGTTGGCTGTCAACAAGCTCAATTTTTAGCATTTGAGGCCAGGTCATCTAGGGTCAACGAGAGTCAAGGTCAACTTAGGTCACCCCCTAACCGATTTTGGCCCTCTCATTGCCTCCATATATTGCCATCCCCGTAAGGTTGTCAGAAAATGACGCCGCTGGATGGATTCAGTGCTTTATGCACAGTGCGAATATGATGATCAGATTATACCCTAAGCTTCTTTAACCCGCGCCGTCTCGGGGGGGTGATATGCGCCCCGAGGTTTTAGGGCGAAAGAACGGCGCGCGGTAGCGGGCCGAAATTTGGCGTACCTTTTCCCACATCAATTTGGCATGCTGTCAAAATTTTGAGGCCAGGTCATCTAGGGTCGACGAGAGTCAAGGTCAAGTTAGGTCACCTCCAGAAAAGTTGAACCAGTCGTCACGATTTAACGGATAAAGATATTTTAATGAATCTTTCAGCGTTTGCTTATCTTTATGGACTAAACCAAACGCACTCGAGGATTTTTTTCCGTTTTTAATTATTTATTAGTTTTGCATTAGAGCTAAAATAGAAGTTTCTGGCTAAAGTAAGCATTTTTTTTATGAGAGGAAGTTGACTTCGAACAACTTTTTCGGTCCACTCTACCCATTAGAAAAATAAAAATTAAAGAAAATTGACAACTCAAAATTTTGAAATGCACAAAATTGATTTTTGGGTGGGCAAAAGTTTTAGGGCCATGGTCGATTTCGCCTTCCTTTTCTGATACCAATTTTTTTCTTCAAATCTCCCCAAAATGAACTCCCCAGAGCCAAATCATGATGTAAGTCGTGAAAGCCCAGGCCCCCTAGTGACGTCACTTTCGGGGGATACAATTTTTGGGGTGGGTCTGGCCATAATCGTAGAGCGCTTTCCGATGACACCTCTTTAGCTTTCGTGCGACGCTTAGTTTGGAAATTAGAGGGGAGGGGTATGTATCAACCCCCCCCGAGACGGTGTGTGAGTATATGACCGGAAAGACGGGGAGGGTTAAACTTCGTGTTTCGTGCAACTTTTCTACATGTGTCTTCATCAGGGCAATGTACCGAAAACAAACATTTATATTTTATCGAAGTTTACATGTGTCGCAGATTTTCACATAAGGCTGATTATATATTATATATATATATATATATATATATATATATTATATATATATATATATATATATATATATATATATATTATATATATATATATATATATATATATATATATATATATATATATATATATATATATATATATATATATATATATATATATATATATATATATATATATATATATATATATATATATATATATATATATATATATATATATATATATATATATATATATATATATATATATATATATATATATATATTATATATATATTATATATATATATATATATAATATATATATATATATATATATATATATATATATATATATATATATATATATATATATATATATTTATTTATTTCACGTTTTAAATTTGACAATCCCTTTCACCCATATGACCAACGCAGTCGATGCGCCCCTAAGCCGAAAACCTGTTCTTTATCTACTTGACAGTATCTATGCTTCTTTGCACCTGCTTCTTTCTTCCCGTTTACTGTTGACATTTTTTTTCATTCGCGTGTGTTTTTCACCGTCTTCCATTTGACCGTTTGTCATTTGCTTTCAAGGGTGCTAAATCACCTTGTAGTGGGCGCGCCCTTGAGCCCAAATAATATCCTTTCATTTTTTACTTATGCCTGGATACCTACTAGCACTGATGGACGTTGCATGATCAGCCAAGTCGATATATTTGTGTTGCTGCATTACCAACGGGTGGAAACGATTGTGACGTTGGTCATGGTGCTGGAAATGCCCTTGATACCATTTCAACCACATTGCGATGAGTAAAACGGTGGATTGCCATTTTGTATATATTTGGACTCCGACCCTTTGTCTCCGCATACTGATTTAGTCTCCCTTCCCATATGGCCTGTTTCACTGCGCCAGTTGTATTAGCTGTTCAGCTACCTACCAGTTCAAGAATGCTCAGGCAGACCATGACTTCGCAGAGGGAATGCACCGATTTTTTTGGAAGCGGGTTTCTCTTGAAGAGAATAAATTTTCCGAATTTTAGGGTACGCTAGGCTTTTCAAGAGGAAAATTCACTAACGTGTTGAAGTCCTTGGATCCTCCTGTTGTCCCCACCATCACCATTTTGATTACACAACACCCATGTCCGTAGCCTGCAGATATTGTAGTCATTTTGCAGTTTGGAATGATGCTTTTTCAATTATGTTTTTTGTATTATGTCTGCGATCAATCGGGAACAGTTAATTACAACCTCGGATAAGGATACGGTAAAAAAAAGTGTCTCGCCTGCCAGACATGATTAATATAACCACGTTATGTCAATACAACCACGTTATGTCATCACCGAAGACAGCCACGTTATGTCATCACCGAAGACGGCGTGTTGCACTTCTGCAGGATTTAGGTCATCGGGTATATCTGCTCCATCCGGTGCACGGCTCGCACGAGTTTGCCGTGCGCGCCAATCTCCTCTGTCCTCGCGCCAAAATCCACAAACGCAGCCTGCGCTGTTGTCGGGCAGAATTGTCGTCACTGTCGGTAGACTGTATGGTAACTGCCGTTGCTATATGCCGTACTGAACTCCTGGCTGATTTTGTTATGCTCAGCTGCGAGATGCATTCTAGACCTAACTCTTGTCTAGTTAATGCTTACCAGGGGCGAAATATACGACAGACTTACTAAAAACGCGAAGTACCGTGGCATTTGTACCAGATCAGCGCGAAATTATTTAGCAAACAGATGGCGAAATTTCACTGACAACCCGGTGACGAGGGAACAATTTCGCAAGGAAATGTGAGAGCCAGACCGCATGGCTTGTTGGAGAGCAGAGTGGGATTGTTCCTCCCCTGTGTGTGTATGGGACGGGCATTTGTTACTGAAGGCGACCCTAACGCCCGACGGCGAGGCGCCCACTGCTGTAGCCCCATTTATTACGTTGGGTGTTCTTGCGGCCGTTTTTTAATTGTCGGCCCCGATTTTGCGTGCCGACCTGGTGACTGGTCGCTCTGTCGCCAGTGCTGCACAACAAGTATGACAGCAGCAAGTCGAGCAGCTACTCCAAGAACGACACCAAGTTCGCCATCCAGTACGGCAGTGGCAGTCTGTCCGGCTTCCTCTCCACCGATACCGTCTATGTAAGCAGTCGGATAATGGATACTTGGGTGATAATTTTTCGCTGAACTATGCCGGTTCCACGTTTGCATATGTTGGAAGTTTGGTAAGTTGTACTCAGCCATGCGACTAATACTGACGTATCAAATCTTGCGGCTGAACATCAGTGTGACACTTGGCTCACCTGTCGTACTTGCCTGACCCTTTCCGACAAATTGCCACTTTTCCTCTCCGTTATTCGTACCAACTGACAGAAGGCAAGCGAAATTTTGCAGTAATTGTGCAAATATCGGAGTTCTGTAGAATAGTAGAAATGTTGTGCTCTGCAAGATCAACTCTCCGATTGTGTTCCAGCAGCTCGCAAATCTAGCTCGTCCCCAGACCGCCCCAACAACTGATTATCACCATCCATTTCCAGCCAGCTGACCATAGTTAGACCCAGGGTTTCAAAATCTGTTTCGAACATCGCGCAGGAAAGATATTATTTACAAACAAGTCTTTCAAAAGGTTATCGTAGACATGTTACCTCGCCGTTCCGCTGCTTGTTGCTATATGGAAAGTGAGCGTGAGAGTGTTCTCGGCCGGTCCAAATTCTACCGGCCGCGTATGGTGACCTGACCCCCCACCGGCCGGGTATGGTGACCTGACACCGACCGGCCGCGTATGGTGACCCGACACGGACCGGCCGCGTATGGCGACCCGGCGTCGGCCACGTATGGTGACCCGACGTCGGCCACGTATGGTGACCCGACGTCGGCCACGTATGGTGACCCGACGTCGGCCACGTGTGGTGACCCGACGTCGGCCACGTGTGGTGACCCGACGTCGGCCGGTGTGGCAGGTGGGCGATGTCGAGGTGCGCCACCAGACGTTCGCCGAGGCGCTCAGCGAGCCCGGCCTGGCGTTCGTCGCCGCCAAGTTCGACGGCATCCTCGGCATGGCGTTCCCGACCATCTCTGTGGACGGCGTCACGCCCGTGTTCAACCAAATGGTGGATCAGAAAGCGGTCGATGACGCCGTGTTCTCGTTCTACCTGGACAGGTCAGTCGCTGGCGCCGGCGCTGCGCCCTCCACTTCCCGATTCGCACTGGGCACGTTCGGCTGAGCTGTGGGGAACAGCTTGCAGGTGGCACCAGTGGTGGTCGGTGGTGCATTCAGGCAGCCGGGTGGCCGCCGCTCATGCTTGCAGGTGTTGTTAGGTGAATTTCGCCGATTGACTTAGTTCTGCGAGGGCTGGTCCCACCCTTCCCTCAGAGCCATTGACACCGGACCAGTGGCGGATCCAGGGGAGAGGCAAATAGCTGCATGTGCCCCCCCCCACTACCCCACCCCCGACAGGGGTATGGCTCCTCCAGGATGCTCTTGTGCACCCCCTTCCCCGCCTTGCTCGACGAGTTTTTCAACCGATTGCGCTACTCTGAGTAGAAAATGCGTCCCTGGGAGTAGAAAAGACGCCCGAGAAAACACTCCGGAGAGTACGCCTCCAAGCCAACCCCACCACCCCCCCCCCCCCCCCCCCCCCCCCCCACCCCACCCCCACCCCCACCCCCACCCCCACCCCCACCCCCACCCCCACCCCCACCCCCCCCCGCCCCCGTTCCCGTTCCCGTTCCCGTTCCCGTTCCCGTTCCCGTTCCCGTTCCCGTTCCCGTTCCCGTTCCCGTTCCCGCTCCCGCTCCGATCACAATTCCTGGATCTGACCCTGTCATGAATTTCACTTCAATATTCAAATGTTGGAAAGCCTGCTCCGACACGATATTCACCGAACTGTTTGTAGACTCCGGCTTTCTCGGCAACTTCGGCTTCCGCTCCGTCGATCCGGTTCCACATCAGCTGAGTTGTCTGGTGTGCTGAGCTGGAGTCGTTAGGCCGGGACGTCACGAGATGGAGGGGAGAAGGAGAAAGGCAAAGAAATAGAAACACAAATAGGAAGGCGAGAAAGCCAAGGAGAAAACCCAGGAGCAAGCCACGGAGGAAGTCGAGGAGAAAGCCAAAGAGAAGGACACGAAAGACAGAGAAAGGTGGGAACAAAGAGAAGGACACATACGGTCTGAAGCACGGCACGACACGACAGCGTGCCAAGCTGGCCCAGCGGCGCTGCCGCACTGCCTGAGGTCGCAGCGGTGTGCCACCGCCACCACTGGCGTCAGGGTCAGGGACAGACCGTCCGCCCCCGCTCCCTCACCAGACGTCAACGGTCGGCAGAACGAATGGCAGACCGATGCCGCTGGCATAGGCATGGAGTCTACCTGGGGGTGGTCCTGAGCACTGGCTGATACAAAATGCAGGACAAATCGTCTTGTGTATGGGTTAACACAGTTATCCCACAGGGCAATATTTGAAAGAAAAAAAACTATGAATTTAATATACATGACTTCAAATGCCAATGCATTACCCCTTCAGCTTTTTAACATAATACTGTTGATCTGAGACAGATAGATCGCAAGAAAATTGAAGTCGTGCCTCCAACCCCACAAGTTCCGAGTGGTATATTGCCAAACGCTACTCAAGCTGCGGGAAGTGCCAGTGCACTGGGCTGCGAATCACGCTCAGGGTTGGATTTGTACTTTGTAATTCTGGATGTACAGTGGAAAATCATGGGACAATGGGATACGGATAGGATATTTTTCCTCAAACGTGTGACATCAGAAGCTCAGTTTGCACTTTGCAATGAATCTTGAGCACTTTGTTACAAAGCAGTGTATTGTAAAAAAAAAAACAGCGCCATTCAGCCTCCGAAGAAAATTGACATGATAATTTTCTGGATGCCAAGCATCCAGAAACAGTGTTTTACAACCCTGGTCACGCTGCTCCAACCGAGGGAGGTGCCAGTGCACTAGGCTGCGAGTCACTCTGCTCCAACCGAGGGAGGTGCCAGTGCACTGGGCTGCGAGTCACGCTGCTCCAACCGAGGGAGGTGCCAGTGCACTGGGCTGCGAGTCACGTTGCTCCAACCGAGGGAGGTGCCAGTGCACTGGGCTGCGAGTCACGCTGCTCCAACCGAGGGAGGTGCCAGTGCACTGGGCTGCGAGTCACGCTGCTCCAAACTGGAGGTTGTCACGTCACAAGTTTTTTAGGACCTCCAATAAAAATCTTATAATTTGTTTACCCCGGTCGTCGTCTGGCCATACAGTTTAGTAACGCACCTTTTACAGCGAACACCCAGTAGTTAAGCCCCACAGAAGCTACAGCTGCTGAATCGCCACAATTGGATGGGAAGTTATGCCATTGCCAGTGGATATCCTGTTGAAAAACGTCATGGCTTGCATTTGAGTTATCAGCGAAGCAGAAGCAGCCGGTTGTGCAGACTGCAAGAAGGGTGTTGTGGACATGTCGGAGTGGCGCGGTTCCGTGCACACCTGACGTTCGCATCGGTGACCTTGGCTTGAACGTGACTGGTACTTCCAGCGGCGCAAGAGATGTCTTGCAGGCTGTCTTGCAACGTCCTCAGCCGGTATATGCGTGCCGAACAGCTAGTTTCGAGGAAGGTGGTACGGAGGAAGTGTCGAGGAAAGGCGGTGTCGAGGAAAGGCGGTATGGAGGGAGGACTAGTCTCGAGGGAAGGCGGTGTGAAGGAAGTACTCATGTAATTACTCGACCAAGACTGCATAAATAGTTACCAGTGGTCGCCTTCCGCGTTGGCTTGACGTGGAATTTGTGTGGCCTGGAGCCTCCAACGCAAAATCTTCCGAAAGTGGGGCTACCGCCACCGCAAGTACATTCGGAGCTAAAAAAATCCGACGCCCTCGACCCAAACAGTTTGTCGGCGCCTCCACTGTTCGAGTCACCTGTGTCGAGCGCGATTCATGACGTTCTAGTGCGCACGTTGCACTACGCGGGGCACCACCCGACTGGGTATTGTGCCAATGCCCTGGCTGTGATCTGCCGTGTGCCGCCGGTACTCTGGTCGGTATTCTCTCCGTATGACATTCGCGATGTTCTTCACGCCGTGATTTGTTGGCATAGGGTAAAACAACTATGTCTGTTCAACTTCGCATAGTGGTGACCTGTTGGCACAGAGTAGAATTTACTGTGAGACACTAGCGGAACTGGAGTGGGCACAGGAGCCATACCCCCCCCACACGCCGATTTGTGTCGACATTTTGCACTAAAATGGTATTTCCTCGAAATCACGAAACATTTTTGATAAACATATTGTCTTAATCAGACCCCTCGAATGTTATCTGTTCAAATCTAGAGCTTTAGAAATTGGATTAAATTTGTATTTCCTCCCCTCAACCGATCCAAGACCAGACTTTTGGGTCCACCCCTGCTGTTAGAACAAGCCCGCTCACCTTTACACAGTGACCTATTGGCGCAGAGTATAACAAACAAAACTGTCTGAACGTGCCAGTCCTCCGAGCTGTGACGCCGTGTTTGGTCCTGTAGCATAGCATCACGTCTCCCTTAGTCATAGGCCACGTGTCGGTATTGCATGTCATTCGTATTGAGGGCTTGACGACAGCTGACGAAATTAAGCCCATGATAACCATTATTAAACGGTATATGTTTGCAATTCGGAGCATTTTCATGAGTCCAGTCAATCCAGGCCAGCAGGCCGTCCAGCCAGCGGGTTACTTGCTGGAGGTGTTTTATTGGCCCTTAACCGTAACAAGAACTTAAATATAGGTTCTCTAAATGTGCAAACAGCAGATGCTTATCCACTTCCGACAAAAATGTGCTCGTTTAGTGCTGTGGGCAATAATTTAGCATCTGTGTTTGTCAATGTGTGGCATGAAATAGTGATGTCTAGTGATTGTGATCATTGGTATGGCTTTATCTGGGCACTGCTCAAGCAATTTTTACCACGGGAGGGGCGAGCGGGTCTCCATGAGGGCCTCTTTAACATCGGATCCCTCCCCACAATTTTGGTCTCTGGGTCTCCTCGTGGACCTCTCGTCAAAGCCGCTGGTCTGGGTCCCAGAAGCAACATGAAGGGCCTCCTGCTGTGCTTTCGGAGCTTTTCGCGAGAACTGCATGGGCCTCCTGCCACAATTAATAGGTATCCTGGTCTGGAGCCTCTAGACAACCTGACTGGGCCTCCGGACGAGTGTTTCGGCTTCCTGTGAGCCCCAGGGGACTCCTGTCATCACTGATGAGCATCCTGTCAGACTTTGGGGTGTTCTCGTGAACTCTAGAGCTCTATCAATACTGGTGGACCTCCGGCCAATAGCGCAGGTTTCCTACCTGAGCAGTGTTTTTTTTGTATAACCTCTAGGGGCGTCGTGTCAATACTGGTGGGCTTCCTGGCCCGGGCCTCTGGACGATGTCGTGGGGCCCTTGTCGGGCATTGAAACTTTTCCATGAGCTCTGGGCCACCTGCCGTGACTAGTGAACATTCCGGCGTGGGTCCTCCGAGCGACACACCGGGGCCTCCTGTCCGGTGTTGGGGTATTTTTGTGCGCTTTAGGGGCATCCAGCCCGAGATCAATGACCTCCCAGTCACGCGCATTCTGCCAGATGTTGAGGTCCTTTCGGGAGCTCTCGGGGCCTCCTGTCAAATGAGGTTTCCCCTGATCTGGTGCCTCAGGACATGAGCCTGCTTTTAGGCTTGAAGGACGTCACGAATTTTCAGTTTGTGAGGGATGGAAGAGAGATATGCTTGCCCTTCGTTTCAAGGCACATTCAAAGTAGGTTAATTGTTCCTTTAATGAAGTATATCTCCACATTCAAACCAACAATTTTAAATCCCACCCTCTGTCGTGACTGGCCATGACCGTTGACCGTGACTGACGGTGCGGGCTGTGACTGGTCGCCACTGTTGACCGTGACTGACGGTGCGGGCTGTGACTGGTCGCCACTGTTGACCGTGACTGACGGTGCGGGCTGTGACTGGTCGCCACTGTTGACCGTGACTGACGGTGCGGGCTGTGACTGGTCGCCACTGTTGACCGTGACTGACGGTGGTGTACTGGTCGCCACTGTTGACCGTGACTGACGGTGCGGGCTGTGACTGGTCGCCACTGTTGACCGTGACTGACGGTGCGGGCTGTGACTGGTCGCCACTGTTGACCGTGACTGACGGTGCGGGCTGTGACTGGTCGCCACTGTTGACCGTGACTGACGGTGCGGGCTGTGACTGGTCGCCACTGTTGACCGTGACTGACGGTGCGGGCTGTGACTGGTCGCCACTGTTGACCGTGACTGACGGTGCGGGCTGTGACTGGTCGCCACTGTTGACCGTGACTGACGGTGGGGCTGTGACTGGTCCACCGTGACTGACGGTGCGGGCTGTGACCGGCGCCACCTGACTGACTGACGGTGGGGGTCGCCACTGTTGACCGTGACTGACGGTGCGTGGTTGTACTGTTGACCGTGACTGACGGTGCGGGCTGTGACTGGTCGCCACTGTTGACCGTGACTGACGGTGCGGGCTGTGACTGGTCGCCACTGTTGACCGTGACTGACGGTGCGGGCTGTGACTGGTCGCCACTGTTGACCGTGACTGACGGTGCGGGCTGTGACTGGTCGCCACTGTTGACCGTGACTGACGGTGTGGCTTGTGACTGGCCGTGACTGACTGTTGGCTGTGGCTGACGGATGATCATCATTGGCCTTACTCTTGACCGTGACTGACTGTTGGTCGTGACTTGCCTCCACTGTTGACCGTGACTGGCTGTTGGCCGAGACTTTCCTCTTCTGTTGAACGTGACTGACTTGGCCATGACCTTCCTCGAGTGTTGACCGTGACTTGCCTCGAATGTTGACCGTGACTTTCCTCGACTGTTGAACGTGACTTTCCTCTACTGTTGACCGTGACTGACTGTTGGTCGTGACTTGCCTCTTCTGTTGACCGTGACTTGTCTCGACTGTTCGCCGTGACTGACCGTGACTGGTTAACCGTGACCGACGGTGTGGGCCGTGACTGACGGTTTTGGGCCGTGACCGTTGCTGTAGTAACTACCGTGCCTGTCGCCAGGGATCCGCACGCTGCCGAGGGTGGAGAGCTGATCTTGGGCGGCTCCGACCCAGCCAAGTACACCGGTGACTTCACTTACATCCCCGTGGACAAGTCCGGCTACTGGCAGTTCGCCATGGACGGGTAGGTCATGTGGACAGGCCCGGCTACTGGCAGGTTGAGCGTACGGTAGCTCCTCCCTGTGCCATAGGGCAGACGTGTGCTCATGCGAGCCCTCTCGACTATTCTCTACCGCACGGCCATATGACTCACTCCGCTCATGCTATGCCCTTGTGCATTGACACAAGTCCCGCCATATATGGGGACGAGTAGTCTAGGGGTAAATTGCCCGTCTCACAATCGAAAGATTGTGGGTTCCAGTCTCGCCTGTCGCTACTCTTCACCCGCGGCCAATCGGCGTGAGAGATTGGCGATGCTACATGACTCAACGGTCGAAGTGTCGTAAAACCAATAACCACCACCCGCCATCTATATCGCGATTAACGGCCAGGGCGCCACAGCCTCCTTCGGTTGTCGGGGCATGGCTATTGCAATACTGACGGTGTTGCTATGCCAACTTGCTTCGCTTTCCATCAGAAACATGCTTGATCAAGTTTGATGGATCCATGGTTCACTCGTGCTTATACACGGCTTGGGCTCGATTTATAACTTAAAGCTAGGATGTCGTATCATCCCAGAGCCAGGTTCTGGGTCTCGGCAGGTACGCTGACACTAATAAGACACATTGAACCCTGTCGAACCTGGTCTCTAACTGTGCTCTGAAGAGATGGGTGGGTCCCCGCCAGCTGTATGCGGATGACCGCTCGCTGTCTTGTGCTCATACTCGGACTTGTGCCGAACCGTCTGGTGACCTGCAGCAACACGTGCGGGCTGGCTGCCAGGGGAGGAGGATGCAATAGCGGAACAGTTTTCTATCTGTACCAACCAACCCTACCCTACCCTAGAACTCGTACTCCGTCGGCCGGCAGCGAGGCACACCGTCCGTCCGACCCCCAGACTCATAGACTCCCAGACTTCCTGTTCCGCCGACCGTCGGTCCGACCCCCAGACTCTGCTCCGCCCAGCCGGCAGCGGGGCACCCTGTCCGTCCGACCCCCAGACTCGCTCCACTCGCCCGGCCGGCAGGGGCACACCGTCCGTCCGACCCCCAGACTCCCTGTCCCACCCCCTCCTCGGTCGGCAGGGGCACACCGCCCGTCCGACGCCGGTAGCTTCCCAGCCGCCAAGAGCCGGCGGCCGGGTGCCGGGGAAGGTTCTTCTGGTATGCGGCAGCGTGGTCAGCCTCGGCCCTGCCGAAGGCTGCCTGGTACCGGGATGCAGTAGCCATGTGTGTCGAGTAGGGGGGGGAGCTAACACTTCCTCAGGGTAACTTTCCCCACCTTTGACAGTTTATTCTCGCCGGCCTCATTGATAGCGAGTTCATATTAGGCCAGTTGACACGCGTATAAAGTGCACTATATCCTACACGGAGTGCTGCACCCGTTCCTCCCCCGGGTGTTTGGCCGGGGCTATTAATGGCACTGTTGTTAGGGCACGGGCGAGCGCGGCTGGTCAAACCAAACATCTGGCCGGGTCGTTTTTGTTATATTTTCAAACTGTTCAAACATTCCCAGCATAGTCCGACCGGACGGCAAAAGACCTCCAAACGGACGCCGGCCCGCCGAATTTTAATAATCCGTTCTGAGGGGTTCGGTGGGTCGGGGCCGGCTTGGCTGGCTGTGTGCCGGCCGCCCTGGCCGTCGCTGACGTGGACTGTAGACAAGTGGATAAGCGCGGCGGCTGGGGAATCGCAGCGGTGATCGGACGTTCTGCCGCACTTTTCAATGAGGCAATTTAGTATTAACCACGTGGTGATGACGGTAAGGAAACAGATTTAACTGTAGGCCGCCGCCGCTCCATATCAGAATTCCCCGTTGGTGCTGATGGGTGTCGACAATCGGTGGTAATGCCGTGCGAGAGTGATTATGGTCATATTTTCTTCTGAAATCTGAATAGGTTGCTTTCAGTTTACTGCAATGTTTGCAATGCATTTAAGTATTGAGTGTGAGATACTAAATTGTATCGCGAGAACTCATTGCGTATGACATGTCCAATTTTGCGTTATTTCCCTCCCAATCGCATTATGTTTTATTGATGACTTGTGAGGTTCCCACGCGAAATATTCTTTACAATCATTAGGCCGTATAACTCTAATAACGCGCAAAAGCTGGTTTCTAACAATAGTATGGTAGGCACAACCTTTTAAGGGATACTCAACATGGATTTCGATCTGGGAAATCTTGTTTAACTAACCTACTGGAGTTCATGGAGTATGTAACTAAGAGAAGTAGACAATCAAAGCAGGATGGATGTTGTGTGTCTATACTTTAGCAAAACTTTTCATAAAGTTCCACACAGGCGTCTAATTCATCAGCCAGAGCAGCATGGGATTCATGGAAAAGTTATAGGTTGGATTGAAGCATGGTTAAGAGTACGTAAGCAAAGGGTTGTGTTAAATGGATGTAAATCTGAGTGGAAGGATGTTCTGAGTGGAGTACCACAGGGCTCTGTTCTAGGTCCACTTTTATTTGTCATCTTTGTGAACAACATTGAGGTAGGGTTGAGGAATAGGGTGTTCAAGTTTGCTGATGTCAATCGAATTCCTAGGAACTTGGGATAAGGGATTGATTGGGGTGAGAATATGTACATTTCTAGTACCTTTTCTAGATAGGCTTAACCCAGATGGGCCCCTGTGGCTCTTATTAAGCCTTAACACTTTATGACTTTATGACTTATCAATATTTGATTACCCAAAAATTTTCCCCTCAACATCCAGGAATACAAAGTACTAATTATATGCAGGGGTACACTGGCTGGGCTTCTTCAGGTTAAACAAATCTGAGCAAAATATGTTCACATTATCCAAATCATACAGAATTCACAAAACAAAACATATGGAGTATAAACAGAAAAACATGTTCAGCATCAACAATGGGGGCTGCAGTAGACCAGTTGGTAGTGTCAGACTCTTGATCACAAGATTGTGGGTTCGAATCTCTCAACCAGCAGCATTACCACGTCCACCCACGACCAATCGCCATGAGAGGTTGGTGACACAATATGACATAGCGGTTGAATGCATTTAAAAAGAACGCAAAGTTCTTCTTGAGCATGAACAAAATAACATCAGAGAAACAAAGTATTGAATAAACACAGATATACATACAGAACATGTGGTGCCATCTAAGAGATTAATAATGCTTTATACAGTATTATCACAAATCTTCCCAGAAATGGGAAAGGATAGAGGAATGCAACTCAATGTTGCTGATGTGCTCAACAGACAACTGTCCACCAACATGATAAAGAGTGCTTACATGCACAAACAGCTCTGCCATGCAATGTCACAACCCATCATGTCTGTTTTTATCAGTTTACAAAAAAATATCTAACTGATCATATTTATGTGATGCATCTCACAGAGCAATGTTTTTTGGGAAGTTATAAATATGTTAATATATAATAAAACACTCATTTGATAGTCATGATTTTCATGACTCAATATATCTGGAGATAAAATGCCACCATGCCTTTTCAATGGTAAAGAAACATGCTGTGCATGCTTAGTCAAAAATGAAAAAAATCCTATCATGTCTTGCTATCCGTCCAAAATTATTTTCATTCTTAGGGACCACGGAAGCATTCTTGTTCAAAAACCCACCACATCCAAATGCAAAAGACATAATGACTTGACTGAACATGAATTCATTCTCTATTCATGAAATTCAAGAAAACCATCACAATTCACATCCCAACATGGGTTCTGCACAGTGGGTTCTGATTTCACCATCAACACAGTGGGTTCTGAACAACACAGTGGGTTCTGATTTCACCATCTACAGTCCCAATGGGAAAACTAACATATGATGACATAGTTTGGATATCACTATACATTCACTGGACTGGCAAAACCAGTCAAGTAACATGGACAAAAACACTTATTACTGGGTAATTTGAGCATTCACTTGAGTGGTAATTTGAACATCTTGGTTCAATCAATTCAATGGTATTATCACAAAAACAGTGAACACTGTGGATTTTGAACTGCATGGAAGAGCTATGAGCAGTAACATAATATATGTGAGTACTTACCATTTCAGCAGATTACTGACTCATGAAGTCTGAACAGTCAACCTTCCAAACTCAATGTCGTCAACCTTCAACCACTGCAAACTTCAGTCAGTCTGTGGACAGTGCCAGAGTTAGAACTACAAGTCTAACTAGGCCTCATTGGATGTGTCAGAACAGAGAACAAAAGTTGTCAAGTGACTTTGCATGCTGCAACCAATGACAGACAGCTTCATATCACAACCATCACAACTCAAACTGGTTTTGACAACCAGCCAAGAACTTCAACTTCCTGGATTGTTAGTTGATTTGTTGGGTATTTCATCTGCCACTTGGGTTTAGGGGCACAACTGCATTGGTTACACACCAGCCATTAACATCAAATATGATATATCATGTTTATGAACACGATTCTGGCATTTCTCAGACATAATTAATGGGAAATTAAACACTCCTTCACACCAAAAACACTTCTTTCAGCCTTTTCCTCATATATCACACAAACAACCTTGCTCACCAACATCACAACAGAAATGTGGCAGACATGTGCTGCTGCCATTCTCCACCAGAATATATTACTTTAACATACAGGAGCTTGAAATTTTAATGGCATAGTAATGAAATAGGAAAGCCTAACGTAACCTATTTGAATTTAATGTAACCTAAAGTAATATAATCTCATTGTACTTCTTGAAATTAACAAGCAATAACTACTAATTCAAACAATATGATAATTAAGTAGGAAAACCTAACCTAATCGAAACTAACAAACTGAACTAATCTAACTAAAATATATTATAATGTAAAAAACAAGTTTTGACTGGTTCAGGTTTGACCATATAGAAGCAGCAGTAGGGCTCTTCTCCTAGATAGGGGAAGCAGGGGAGGGTAACCAAACTAGTTCCATTTCCCGAACACCTAACTTTGGATGTCTCCTGCATCACATTCAGTGTAAATAACACGATTGTGGTATTCGTTAACAATGGAATGGTCTCTATTGAAATACAAAGGTCTGATTGCATAGTTCTTGTGATTCTTTGTGTACAGCTAGCAAAGGCCACAGGCACCATTTTCAGGTGTACAAGCTATTGGTTTAAGAAAACAAGGAGGAAGTGTCCTACAATTCTTTTTCGAAATTGCACAGGTATTTTTTAGTGGCTACTAATAACCTGTACCACAACAGCTACAGTGAATTAATCCTGCACAACCACATGTGCATGTTCAGAATACAGCACACTACTATGAAATAATTGTTCTAAAGTTGCTCTCTGTGAGTGGTTAGAGGATTTTAAATGAAAGGAACTGTTTGAATATGGATAGTTGGTTCATTTTTGCATTTGGTAAACACCATACATTTACTGGTTTGCCATACAGAAGCAGCAGCAGTAAGGCTACTTGTTGCAGGTTCCTAGGGTTTGGAAAGCCCCTCAATGGTAAATGTCTTAAAAGGTGTTTTTTTTTCTTCAGAATACCATGCTTATGAAGGTGACTAAGATGAGACCACTTATTTGTTGAGTTGCAAATGCTTACTTTTTTGATTGTGAGCAAAATAATGCCAAGATGCCTTGAGTCAGGCAACAGCATAAAATAAATGTAAAAAAGCATAAATATGATACAAAAACAAAAAACAAAAAATAAATTAAATACATAAAAACCAATTTAAAAAAAACAATCTAACCTACCTTTGAAGATATAATTTTTTTGTTTAATATTGAGGAGGGTTGATCGACAGATTTGGTGCGCAACTGGTTCAGTGTTCAAAGTGCAACCAAGAAGAGCCCTTGTGGCTCACAGTTGCACTGATCTTTTATGTCTTTGTAATTTTTTATCTCGAATATCAAGTATTTTAAGGTGAAAATGATGTTGCGACCACTCATTTTCTCTGCACATGATTACTTTTCAGTTGGCAAACAAATACACAATCATATTCTTCACTTTGAAAATATAGCACATCTCATAATTATCCATACCTGGTGTGTCACAGACGTGATAAAGAAAAAAATTCAACACTTCATGCACTAGATTTAATACACTGACATCAAAAACCTTATGTTTCTGCCTTAATTCAACATTTATTTCCGAGAATGAATGCTCGCAACCCCACGCATCCGCAGCCAAGGCCGGAAGTTCTTTGCGATGCTGTATTATTTTTTCTTTAATATATTTGATGACGTCATGGCCGAAAAATTTGTTTCGGATGATTCTGGTTTTCCGGCTAGGTTAGGTTAGATTATATTATGATATAATATATTTTATATTATGCAATGTTATCTGTCATTCTTACACTGCATATTGTTGCTGCATATACTAGAGAACCAACACATCCTTGGAAGTTTAGTAGGTATTATTACTAAACTTACCTATGCAGATACATACAGTGTGACCGGAAATGAGGACGTGAAAGTTGGCCGTGTTCTGCCTATGGTCGAGTTCAATTACATATGATACATAATTTTACTATGATACATAATTACATATTATACATAATATAAAACAAAACTTAAAAGAAGAAGAAGACATTGAACACTTCATGCACTTGATTTAATGCTCTTCGACATCAAAAACCTTATGTTTCCGACTTCATTCAACATTTATTTCTGAGAATGAATACTCGCAAACCGACATGTCCACAGCCAAGGCCGGAAGTTCCTTGCATTGCTGTATTATTTTATTTTTCATATATATGTGCTAGCCGAAGAAATTGTTTTGGATGATTCTGGTTTTCTGGTTAGGTTAAGTCAGATTATATTATGATATAACATATGTTATATATTATGCTACGTTCTTAATCTAGGTTGTTAGGTTTTAATTTGTTTTAATTATCTATCTACTCATATGTAATTTTTGAACTCTTGACCATAAGCAGAACATGGAAGCGTTCTCCAGTATATGCAGTAACAATATGCAGTGTAAGAATGGCAGATAACAATAACGTAGCATAATATAAATATAAACTAACCTAGCTGGAAAACCAGAATCTGCCGAAAATGTGTTTGCCCACATGATACTTATCAACAAGATAGTATTAAAAATATATATGAAGACTTCATAACTACTCACCATGAAGCACAAAGTCGATTCTCAGTTGGGAAGGATGTGAATTCAGTGTTCAGAAAGTGGTATATACCGCCCTATTTTACGGATAATGTATCACTGCCAGGCACGCTAACGAGAATAACTGGAATTTACAGTGCTCACAGGGAACACAACACGGTCACTACCCCAACTGTCACACCAGTACCTAGCACCCGATTTTCTTGCAATTCGCAACCGGACAAAAAAACAATCGGAAACAACCTCACCTCACGAGACCGAAACACCGGAAATACCACACACGGCGGAACACGTTCAAGGGCAGAGAGGGCGCCGTAAACTATGGAGCAATTAGCACATCACAGTGAGGAACTATGACCTACAAAAAGGCTCAAAATTGAAATGTGATAAAACCAATCCAGGAAAAAAATTAAAGAAATAATACTCGTTATCAATTCTTATTGAGAAAAAATATATGTAGACTAATCGGATTAAATTCACAGTCAATTTTTTTTTTGGGGGGGGGGGGGCGGTCTGGGAGATTCTCCGTGTCCGAGTGGCATAAACAGTATTTGTGTCACAAATACGTGGCGTTCTGAACTAATACATGCCGTAAAAACGAAAGACACTGAAATTTCTGGTTGTTTGGTTGTCTATTTTGTCACAAAGTCTTAGCAGGTTTGCAGAACGTTTTGGACAGTTGTGGACAATTTTCACACGCAAATTTCAGTTCATATCTTTTGTGTATATGGCATAGGATTGATTCAAATTTGATAAATAAACATTTTATAATTCGTCAGTTGATGCAGCACATCCCAATCTTTCAGGAAGCATTACAAATTAAAGTATTCATTGTCTTTCTTCGCAGCGGTTTAAAAAGCTCCCGAAAGAGTGGCAGCTGTAGAGCCATGATTCTCCCCCGTCCAAGAGCTTGTACATTTCTAAGCCGAGTCGGGGAGTGGTAGATTCCCTTTAGTAGCCGTGGGACGCATGGAGGCGTCCTTCATTTGAGAAGGGATTACTTCGCGCTTTGAGTTTGGAAGCCCAGAGATGCTATCTGGTGGTAAATGTTACTTGTGCGGTGCTTTCGTGTTGGGATATAGGCATTTGGATAATTAATGTACCGGGAGGCAGGGAGTGAGAGTACTAACTGCTGTGGTGTAGTGTCGGCAGACGTAAGCAATTAGGCTCGATTGAGTTGTTGAAATTGAATGCCTCTCATTGCCGTTGGTTTGTAAGGGTCAGTCATGATCAAAGCATGATGCCTTACCTATGGATACATTGCACGGATGTACGGATATATTGCACGGATGTAGGTAGGTAGGCACCTAGGCACTACTTTCTCCTTTGATTTTCTATTCTTTTTGATGTTTTGGTTTTTGATTTGATTCTGTGTATTTTTGGAATACGATGTATTTTAACGTGATTAAGGCGATGCGACCACTCAGTTTCTCTGCAAATGATCACTTCAGTCTCCATCCCACACTGAGTAGGTACCATGTTTTTTTGCCCTCCCACTTCCTAAAAAAAAAATATGCAGTGGCCATGCATGGCTTGCACCTACCAAGGTATAAATAAATGTATTCCCTTCATGTCTCTCTTATCACATTTGTGTATGGACTACTCTAGTTTGCTTTCTGGTTCTGGCCTTTTATTCTTCTGAGTACTTTTCTTCTGGTCAGAGCATTTTTCATGAATGGAAAATGTACAAATGAAGGCATGGATGTTTATTTATTCACATGTGCCAGACATGACAATGACATTGTACACACGTGACTTGCACCATTTTATTAAACATATTCAATGTTGTTAAGGCCGCATAGGAATCACAACTTTGGCCTCCATTCTGTATGCTGGTAAGTTGTCATTCTTCAAATCTCATGGGCATCTTATCTTCTGTTCTGCTCCTTGCATTCTCTTTGAATGTTTCTGTTGCTCTGATGATCACCTGACATAACAAATGTACATTAATCCCAATGATGTGGCCAAGTTGTGTCAAGGGCCCAAATGGTTATACAAGATGATTACTAGAACTACAGTGGATCTCATTATCACTACTAGCCGTAGGTCACAATATAGCCCATGGTGCATGCTGCTCACATGAATATGCTGAACATATATGAACAGAGAACATGTTACTCAAACTATGTTCACAATTATCACCATTTGATGCTGGCAGAACTAGCAGGGATTGCTTGTTATGCATTAGCTCTTCATCTGATATTTGGCAATGCAAGGAGTGGAATTTTTTGGGGAGTGTATAATTCTTTGGACAGGCAAATGTCCAAAAAACGGCCATTTTTCCAACGCTGGACTCAGCTGACTACGCCGTCTGTCGGAACTCGTCCGTTATCGTGACGATTAAGTTGAAAATTCAAGCATCTTCTGGCGAAATCGTGGCGCGGTGACTGCTGTTTAGCTGTTAATTTACGTTGTCGAATCTGATGCACTGATTTATCGACGAGTTCCATGAATGATGACTGTTGAAATGAAATAGCAATCTGCTTAATATTGATAGAAATGGCGAAAAGTACAGCTACTCTATCTCAGGTTATATTGGTAGATCGTTTTACGGCGCCGACAGTAGAACCTTGATGATGTTGTACAAATCACTTATTCGGTCGTAACTAGACTGAGCGTGCTACGTGTACGATGGTGCTTGCGCTAGCAATAAGCGCACTTTGGATGCAGTACACCATAGTGCGCTGTGTATTACTACTGGTGCTCTCAGAACCTCGCCGGCGGCAGGTTTCAGAACCTCGCCGCCTGGTAGCAGAGGAAAATGAACAATCAGTAAGAAAGCCGCTGGCAACCGAGGCGTGAAATGCTGGGCTTGCGATATGCTTGTAGGCTGCGTCAGCTTCCCACGCACCCGACTTACGAAACAGTTTTCTCTCCCCGCATTTTGTCACTTCTCCAATCTGCCGTCCAAAGGAAGAAAAGCGTATGTCCCCGTTTGGGTCAGTGCAATTTTCGTCTCTATACCTCTGACCGGTTTGAATCAATATAGGCGATCATCACAGCATTTCTTAGATGAATTCCACCTTTATGCGCCGTGGACATAGAGGCGTAGTTTCCGATGAATACAAAAGGGACTTGCGCTTTTCTTCCATTGGACGGCAGCAATGGGCAGAGTTGCTCTTCTGTAAGCGAATGCAGACATCTTTCCGGTCAGATCTTGACAACCCGTCTCGGGGCGGGGGGGGGGTTGCTGCAAACCCCCCTCTAATCTCCAAACTAAGCGTCGCACGAAAACGAAAGAGATGTCATCGGAAAGCGCTCGGCGAGTAGGGCCAGAAACCACCCACACAATTTTATCCCCGAAAAGTGACGTCACTAGGGGTCTCTGTTTTCACGACTGACATGTTTTTGGCTCGGGTTCATTTTGAGGGAGATTTGATAAACAAAAAATTATTTTGGATCAGAAAAGGAACGCGAAATCGTCCATGGCCCTAAAAGCTTTGTCCACCCCAAAATCAAAATTTTAATTTCTTGAACTTAAGCAAATAGTTTTCAATTATCTTCAATTTTTATTTTCTAATGGGTAGAGCGGACAGCAGAACGTTGTTTGAAGTCAACTTGTTCTAATAAAAATTGCTTACTTTAGCCAGAATCTTCTATTTTATTCCTTATGGTCGAATATGCAAAACTAAAGTCATCAAAAACGAAAAAATCACAAATTCCTCTGGTTCGTTTTGTTCCATCCCTAAAGATAAGCAAACTCAAAAAGTTTCATTCAAACATCCTTATCCCTTAAAGCGTGACGACTGGTAGAACTTTTCTGGAGGTGACCTCACTTGACCTTGACTAACTCGTTACCCTAGATGACCTGAGCTCAAAATTTTCACACAGCATGCCAAATTGATGTGGGAAAAGGTATGCCAAATTTCGCCCCGCCCCGCCCCGAGACGGGGCGGGGCGGGGCGGGCTAAGAATAGTAGAACGAGATTGCGCCGAGTGATGCAAGTACAAAAACTATCGATATTATTCGGGAACTTGCTTTCATCTCCAATTGACGTATCTTTCTTTATCAGCCATGCGCAAAGGAGGACCATCCCATCGGAATTGTATTGGTCGAGAACGATTAAGCATCTGGATTCTTACCAAGGATACACAAGGATGTTTAGTGATGGTTCCAAAAGCATCACAGGAGCAGGGTGTGCCTTTGTGTGCGGTACTACCGTACGTTTGTTTAGTCTGCCTGTGTACGTCTCGGTTTATAGCTCTGAGCTAAGTGCGATCGTCAAGGCACTGCCATTTATAGATATCTCTCAGGACGTTCTATATGTGATTCTGTATGATTCGCTTAACAGTCTTTTGACACTGATTGCATTTTATCCCTCGGACCCCCTACTACTTGACATCATACGGATTACGCTGGAACGAAACGGAGAAACCGTCCGCTTGTGCTAGGTCCTAAGCCACATCGGGGTAACGAGCGCGCGGACTCTGCGGCGAAGTGGGCTGCACAGAATCCATACCTACGCATATGCCCACTTCCTGCTAGGGTCCACTTCTCTAGGATTGCAAATATCATACTTGCTAAATGGCAAAGAGCATGGTACAGAGAAAGCAACAATAAGCTGCATGCAATCAAGCCATATCGAGGACATTGGGCGTCGTGCCTGCGTGGGTCCAGACCAGAGGAGGCTACACTTCGCAGGATGCGCATCGGGCACACCTACGCTACCCATCGCTATCTCCTATGTGGGGAGGAGACACCGCAGTTCCCCCGCTGTCTGGAAACCCTGGACCGTGCGCCACCTACAACTCACGTGCCAGCACCACTACACCAGCGCGCAGATTGTTTTATTATTCAGTTATCCGCTATCCGTCATCAGTCAGCCATTGGATTTCAAACCACGTACACACCCAGGTAATATTTCTCGCCAACAGTGAAGCACTATAAAAAAATGTTATGGACGCGAATGATTAAGTCTGGTCGAAGCGCCCGCAAGTCCAAATAGCTAACTGTCTCAGGTTATCGTTCGGTATCCAAAAGGAGGTTGGACCAAAAGTAGGTCGCGCGGTAGCTCGTGCACATTTTCCAATGAGCCAGACTGGCTTCTCGAAAGTTTAACTGGTGTATTCAAATAACCAGGAGCAGTCATTTGCCCGTATTTGTTTGGTAGATATTTTTAGCTGTTGCATTATGTATCTAAATGCAATTTTGTGCGCGCAAAATTGGGCGGTCAAGGCAGGCGCATTCTCTTGTACAGCGAAGTACTCTGCCTATGCCTAAAGGAATAAGCAGCGAACATTGTGGAGTAATCTCCTCGTACCGTGTGCGCTTTATGAATAACGCTAATTTCACGACCGTAAGCAGAGCTTCATCTATGGATGACGTTCACTTCACGGACCGTAAGCAGATCTTCCTCTATCCTCTCTGGATAACGCTAACTTTACCGGTCGTAAGCAGAGCTTCCTCTATCCTCTATGGATAACGTTAACTTCACGGACCGTAAGCAGAGCTTCCTCTTTCTTTTATGGATAACGCTTGATTGATTGAGTTTTAGGGCGCATCGACCAGGTTTGGTCATTTAGCGCCCATTTATTGATAACGCTAATTTCACCGACCGTAAACGGAGCTTCCTCTATCCTCTATGTTATGGATAACCCGAATTTCACCGACCGTAAGCGCGCCGCGCAGGCTCGTTGGACTCAAGCCTTGCCTCTCCCCGCAAGGGATTTCTAATCGGAAGTATCTGCTTTTCTCCAAGAAAAGTGGCAAACAAATTGGAATTATCAGGTTTCAAACAAGCTCCGATCTATCAAACAAGTTTTGGTACCATGGCCGTCGTCACTGAAGAAGTGTAGGAGGGAAGAGATCATTTTGGCACGACTGCGAATAGGGCACACTTACGCTACACACCGACACTTTCTGATCAAGGAGGACAAACCACGCTGTTCTCGATGTGACGCACATATGACAGTCCGCCACATACTGTTTTCATGCTGCAACTTCCAGGAGGAACGAATGCTTTACTTTCGGCCAAACTTTCATGCAATGTCGTATACTGATGTTTTAGGAGACAGCTCGGAGATCGTTGCCACAGGGAAAATATACCGTTACTTAGCTGCTACTCAGTTTCACGTTATTTATCCCTTTCAATAATAGTCATGTCGAATCCCATATCATGTTCTGAAGAATAAAACAGTTATGGGCGCTAGATAACCACTAGCAGTTCAGGCGCCCTGAAACCCAAATAAACAAACAAACAAATCACCGACCGGAAGCAGAAATTCCTCCATCCTTTATGGATGACGCTAATTTCACAGACCGTAAGCAGAGCTTTCTCTAACTTCCCTCAGGTTCTTACACTTAGGGGAGGAGCTGCTTATATGATTTTTTTTTATGATAGGCCGGAACTCGCTTGTTTTTACGGGCGTTTTGCCACACAATATATCGTAGCCGAATGCGTATCTGTTCGATGTTTGTTCGCGCGGGAACAAAAGCAGTCGTTGCTAAGCCCAGCATTGATAAGTTGGTCACCTTGTAATTTTACCCAGAACTTTGAGGCTAGAAGACGGATTTAGCTTCCGAATTGCTGTAGTAGAGGCGCACTGAGAAAGTGCGTTCTGAAACCGGACCCAATCAATCCCCTTGCCATTTTTCGTTTTTTCCAAGTTTCATTTTCATTGTAATCGATTATGACATCGTCTCCGGCAAGACCAATGACAAAACTACGGTCGTGCTCCCTTATCGAGACAAGCGTGCAACTTTCCCAAGCGATTCCTGCGGACGTTCCACCGTCAAATCATGCCAATACGACATTTTCCACTCGTTGCGACAACCCTGGTTGCGCTGTTGTCTTCGTGGTGTGGTTGTGCCGTCACATGCTTCTCCTGTCACATCACTTCCCGGTGCCGTACGTCCGCGCGTGAAGCGTCCACCCAAGTAGGCCGTCTCCGTGCCGTCAGTGACTCAGTGGTCCGGCTGAGGACTGGGCAGGGCACGGGGCAGGACACTGGGCAGGGCACTGGGCAGGACACTGAATAGTGTGCTGACGCTGGCACGGCTCCCACTCGATGGCGCCGCCCTGTTGTGGCTTCCACACCAGTGCGGGGGGGCGTCAGCGGTCCGGATGTTTCTCGGAATATCGATGACGTGTCTTGGCTCCTCCAGCCAAGCTACCGTATGCAGAGGCACACCAATGGGAGGGGGCTACGGGCTACCTTTAGCGAAGGTAAGAACATTTTCAGCGATAAAAAGGATAAGTTTGAAATACCTCGTACGTTAAAACAAAGTCCCTGGAATCCGAATGTTAGAATATGCAGGGGAGTTGGATCATAACCAGACAGACCCATTGGCGGCGCGACGTACTTTGAAGGGGAGGACGTTATCGATTTTGGATCAATTCTTTCTATGCAACGCCCTTAGGCGTAATGTTAAGCTTCACGACTTTTGGGGAGACTCGTCCTCCCCCCCCCCCCTCCCCTGGCGCCGTCCATGGTCAGACACGTTTCTTAGCAAAAGATCGGTCGCGCCATTGGTCGGAGCCTCCCTAAGAATAGCCTGAGAGCACCTTTGATCTTTGTACAGCTTCAAGAACACCTGGGCCGCTCATCAATGAAGCTGCTCTTAACCTCGGCTGTCCTTTCTTTTTACAGCTACCCTTCAAAGTGAATCCAGCAGATCAAACTGGAAAATGCGAATAGCCGCATGACACGTTTTTTTTCGTGTGCGTGGCAGGCATTTTTGATTTCTCCCCGTATTTAAATTTTAGACACCTCGGGACAAAGCTGGATTTGTACTTTATAATCCTGCAATTTTGGTATATTTGGTATACAAATATACCAAACATACAAAACCTCCCCACATGCAGGATTATAATGTTTGGTATATTTGTATGGAGGGGGGGGGTAATCGAATATGGAGAGGATATTTGTCTTCAATTTCGTGATATCAGAATCTCAGTTTGCACCTCTCAGTGGGTCTTGAGCACTTCATCACAGAGCGGCTTATTGTCAAACAGTACCATTCAACCTCAAAATTAAAAAAGTGAATTATTTTCTGGAGAGAATAATGTTCTGAATGCCAAAATCCAGCGAATAGCCTGTTTCGAACTCTGTTCGTAGGTGCACATTTTGTTTTTCATATGTCCGATTGGTGATGTTTTTTTTCACAATCAGCGTCAGAAATGGAAATGATACACCGAAGGGAAATTTGGTGGAAACAAAATTCAGAACTCTGAGAGTCTTAGCAGAACAAAACATGCCAACATCGACAAATATGTAAAATTCATCTTGCGGAAATGTTTTAACTCAAAATTGACTTCCCATCAAAGAACATATGTTCCGTTGGCTGCTGGTTATCTGCACCTGTTGAGAAGCTCAGAATTATGCTATATTCAAAGCCATACAAATTTCTGAATGCACGTGCAATTTGAAAATTGACTCGTTAAAAAACTTTTACAGGTAAAAAAAATATCCTAGGTCAAAGCGATGCGCCAGGACGAGTTCTTTGAGATGCCGTCTTAAAATCATCTGCCAATCGATATTTACTATCTCAAAAAGCTATTTCCGGAAATCTAAGCTGTTTGCCCCGCTTTTGTTACCAGATTGGATGCCCTACTAGGCGTTGCAGCCAGTAGAAATCACACAAAACGGCCTGGAAACGTCCTATTTCACCCATCGCGGAAAAATACATTTAATATTTTCCATGTTTTAAAGGAATTTTCGAGAATATTTTGACAATTCCTCAGGCTCCAGATTCCAAGTTCACCACGAAAATTCGGTTTGGGCGAACTTCGAAATCGATGCCGTTTGTAACGATTTGGTTATCAAAGCCAAATCGATGCCGTTTAATCTGCTTTTATTTACCTAACATATGTACCATTGTACAGTATAGTGTCCCATGCGGAATGTCCCAAGAATGTGAATAATGAAGTCATATGAAGGTTGTGGAAATGATGTTTCGGGGCACAGCCGACGTGCACCGTGACAGCAAAGAGTGGCTTGCAGTAGGTGTTCCCGTGTACGTCCATATAAATGATGCTCTGCGGGTGGAAAGAAAGCATAGTTGTACTTGTTGTTGTGATGTTAGCATGGTCGAATATGGTCAGACTGCGTCGTTGTCATGTGTGATGGCATTCGGTACGTGTTGTGAGTAACCACCAGATGCTCTGAAGTAAAATTACGCCGTTACACGGAAATAAGCTGCGACACTATGGTGATCATAAAAATGTTCAGCCCCTATTAAGAAAGCTACGAGACCTGCATTGGTGAGCTACAAATGTGTAAGTTGGAAAAACAAGTTCTCATCATTTGACGTTTATTTCGTTCTATCCCATCGTTGTTCTATTGTGCACTGCTTGTTGCAGTGCAGTAAAGTGCAATAATGTACAATATGCAGGGAGTGCCTAAAATGTGAACAATTAAACCACAGGAAGCTTGTGAAAATGTTCATGCTTTCGGGGACACGCTATGTGCACCGTGACAAAAAAAACGCGTGTGTTTGCATTACGATAGGGATTCGACTGTACGTCCTTGTATAATATGTTGCCTGCAGGTAGAATGAAGGCATAATTTTGCTTCTCGTTGTAAGGCCAGCATGTTCAGATGTTTCGATTACCAGACCACCAGACGTGCCGAAGTAAAATTACGTCGTCACACGTAGGTACGTCTATGGATGACCTATCGGTAATGCGTGACCTTGCACTTTGTACACCAATTTTGGTCCAAATACAAATTTAGTGGGTGAAAAATTGGAAACTATTTGGTCGATCTATCGTGGAACGCACCAGCTGGCACACCAATATTTTTCAGCCTTAGCGGCCTCTGAGAGGACCTACTATCTGCCTAGAAACAAGACATTACCGAGAAAACATAATGTTTTGTTCAGGCATGCCAGCGGAAAATTTTAATGAGTGACGGAAGAGCGATATAAACTTTTTAAACATGAACTATTTATAATGAGACGAGAGCTTTTTACAATCTTATGTAATCCACAAATGATTTTCCGGTCTTCGCATATTGGACAAGACTGAACATTTTCACGAAACGATTTTACGGGCGCTACATGACTTCTGTAGTTGAAGCGCCCCTAAACACCAATCCACGAAACGACTTTACGTTTTCGACGAGACACGCTATTGGAGCCTGCCCAATGCTTTTCGGATAGGGTGAATCTGATCATGGACCGGTTTTATGGGAAGAAATGAACGTAATGATGATACAAATCAGTTTGTGGGACAACTGTTTCCAGGTGTGTAATCTGCTGACATTGCTGTGCAAATGGACAAGTGCAATGGACATCTTTCTGGTAATCTACCGAGATATAGCTTTTATCTACGCCAGTTGTTTTTGGATGCATTGAACGTTTCATTGCCTGATCGTCATTGTCCGATCGTCAAATCACGTGTGTAGCCGAACCTGTTGCACGGGGACGGAGCGATAAGTTATCGGAATTACTTCCTGTGCTGTCATTTGGCATTCTAGCGATCAAGGCCCTAAATACTTCGAACTGATCCGAACTGCGGCGATAACAAAATTAATTTTAAGAATGCACCAACATCAGTCACATTCGGCGGACGACTCGTCTGACTGTAGAGTCGTAGCACAATCTTCCATCAAGTGCCATCTCACCGAAACTCTCTCTCTCTCTCTCTCTCTCTCTCTCTCTCTCTCTCTCTCTCTCTCTCTCTCTCTCTCTCTCTCTCTCTCTCTCTCTCTCTCTCTCTCTCTCTCTCTCTCTCTCTCTCTCTCTCTCTCTCTATATATATATATATATATATATATATATATATATATATATATATATATATATATATATATATATATATATATATATATATATATATATATATATATATATATATATATATATATATATATATATATATATATATATATATATAT